>JBAMYA010107173.1:0-19727 GCA_037176975.1 Arrhamphus sclerolepis | reverse complement strand
ATGTTTTTTAATTGCATTACAGAAAATAAAGAACTTTATCACAATATTCTAATTTTCTGAGACAGTCCTGTATATATGTATATACATATATATATATATGTTCTGTGTGTGTGTGCGTGCGTGCGTGTGTATCTGTGTGTAACTTTATTACCACCAGGGGGCAATTTAAGGGCACAGATGAGCAGCAAGACACATAAAAAATGAATATATACATAATATACAGCACAGTTGTACTATAAGTGTTTCAGAAATCTTTAAACAGTCCATAGATATAAACATGTGACTGTGACTGTATGGACAAAGTGGATAAAGTGAATTTAGTGCAGACAGGAGAAATGTAAACAAAAGTTGTATATTTATAGGAATTATAAGTTTTCAATGTTATTACTATGGTAGTAGTAAATAATAATAAACAATAAATAACTGCAGGAGGCATTTATGTACTTTAAAAAGCTATACAATTGAAAAGACTCAAGTAAAGTTTATGTACCACATTCTTTTTCAAACATGTTTGGGCAAAGATTTAATTCCTGATAATCAAGGCTGGGCAATTTTGGGGCATATTTAATATAGCCCCAAGCCAGTGTCTTCTTTGAGTCAGTTCTGATAGGGTTGTGGAAGGGAAGGCATCTGATATAAAACCTCATGCAAATCACAAGAGTTTATGAAAGTAGAAGAGGTAAATGTTGTGGACAAGGAGGTATCAAAAATTAGTAAGATTGAAATGAGGTGGGAATTGAAGATGAAGAAGAGCGGAAAGACAGCTGGTCCTGATAAAAGTGTGGAAGTATCTGGGAGAGGTGTTAGTAGATTCATTCAACAAGATCTTAGAGAGTCCGAGGATGCCTCACGAATGGAGTGAGTGGAGTGGTGTCCTGGTGCTGATTTTGAAGAACAAGGGAGGTGTGCAGAGTTGCAGCGACTATAGAGGAATAAAGTTGATGAGCCATACAATGAAGTCATGGAACGAGTAATGAAAGCCAGACAAACAACACAAGTGAGTAGCCTACTTGTGACCAGCAGTATGGTTTCTTGCCAAAAAAAAAAAAGAGAAAAAGGGCTTCAGACACAATATTAGCTTTGAGGATGTTGATGGAGAAGCACAGAGAAGGTCAGAGGGAGCTGCATTGTGTTTCTGCAGACCTCGAGAAAGCATATGACAGGCTGGTGAGAGAGGAGCTGTGGTGTATTATGAACAGAGGCCAGATTGAGATGGTTTGGACATGCACAGAGAAGGGATAGTGAATATATCGGGAGAAGGATTATGAGGTCAGAACTGCCAGGCAAGAGGCCTAGAAGAAGACCAAGGAGGAGATTTATGGATGTAGTGAAAGAGGACATGAAGTGAGTTGGTGTGAGAGAAGAGAATGCAGAGGATAAGATAATATAAGACGTACTTTATTGAGGTCAGATTTGAAAAAATATTGGGCAGCAGCAGCATAACATACAGAAAGCAGACAGTGGCAAGCTCAACATAAAGCCTAAAAATATAAAGTACTGAGGTCGTCCACCACATATTAACCTGGTTACCCTCCAAACAGTTAGAACTGAGGAAGCTGCTTGGATGAGCAGCAAAACATCTTCAAGAAAGTTCTACAAGTCCAGTTGCCTTGCTTCAACCCTTTGGATAAAGTAGAAAAGTGTTATCTAAAAATGCCTAGATATTTACATCCTATCCATCCAATAATGGTAAGTGTACAGCAGAAATTAAAACTAATGTACAAGTGTAGCAATGTGTAAGTGAAAAGTTAGTAGTGTGGCTATGACCAGTGCCAGTAATAGTCATCGTGAGTCATTGAACAGGGTAAACGAATATGGGAGGAAAGATTTCTTTATCTGTCTGTTCGACAGCAGAACTGTAATAGTCTGTTGGAGATCGTGCTCCATCGTCTGTCCACTGTGGGGTGGAGCAGGTGGTCCAGGCTGTCCATGGTGGATGACAGCTTCTACCGTGTCCTCACCTTCACCACAGTCTCAAATGTCTCCAGCCTGAGACCAATCACATAGCCAGCTCTCCTGGTCCTGTTCAGTTAGATGGGGGCAGATGATTCACTGTGGAAGAGAGCAGCTGAAAGGAAAAGAAGAGGAAAATATGAGCAAAATTTCAGTAAAAACTTTGCCAATGATCTATAAAGGCAAAACAACAACAACAACAACAAAAAACCCAACAAACTCAAATAGTCAGTCAATGATTGTAATTGAGGCAGAAAAAAAGTTAAATCAATTGTGATATTACTAATTTGAGGTAAGGGTCAAATCTAGTTAGTTTAATTTAATTATTTAACCTATTGGGATTAATAAAGCACGTTTCATGAACTGAATTGAACTCTGACGTTAAGGAACCCACCTGCCTCGGTGCTCATGCGCATGCGGGAAAAAAAAAAAGTTCGGCGGCGCTAGCTCAACGTCTACTAGTCACCTTTCACCACCAGTGAGGTTCGGGATACTTTAACAAGAACAACCCGGAAACTGCGTCTATGGACTGGGGCTTCTATTCGCAACGAAACTCCGAGGAAACTGTAACTACTTACCTGTCTTTTTCCCCTTTTCCAAACGAAACTCTGCAAGGCAGAAAAATGAAGTGGAGTTGGCGGAAGTTTGTCTTTACTGGTGCTTTAGCCGGTTAGCTCAGCTAGCTTGTTAGCGAAATAGGTTCGCGTTGTTTGGATTGTTCCACATCAACAATCACAACTAACACAACTTTACAGGCGAGTTGGATAAAAGACAGTCTTAGGACTCGGGGGGGAAAACACAACAACAAAAAAACTAGTCCGACTTCCAAACTATTCTAACTAAGTACGGGCCACGGGCTTTGAATCTCGCGTGGACTCAAGTGAAACATAAACAGCGTTGTTCATAATTGGACAACACGGTCGTTAAGGTAAAGATCTGCTCACTTCTGTTGCTCGTCTCAGCTGCTTTTCCCTCACTGTTGGTCACGGATGACATATCAGGTTTGCAGCCTGCGACCCTTCATCTGCGGCGGACCTAGTTCATCGTCCTCGTGGGCTATGGCCCCCCTGCTCACCGACTAAAGACCCGTGGAGACCGTCTGCAGCCCTCTAACCATGGGAGGATGCGTGGGGAGATACTTCGAAGGCTGGGAGGACTCGCAGAGCCGAGGCTCGTCCAGGAACGGCGGACGTGGTGGTAAGTGTGCACTCTGGCCTGTGTGTGCATGCTGCATTCGCACGGTGCTTAAACAAGTATGTAGAAATTAAAGCTACACAATGTAGTCTTTTTTGTTTTGTTTTGTTTTGTTTTGTTTTTGTGCGCCACAAGGTTATATTGTAACGGTCAGCCAAATGGTACCTGAGAACTTAATGAGGCAAAATGAACCTCTGATGCAGTCTGATCATGTTGCCCGACCAGCACCTTAGGTGCGTTTCCACAGGCTACTTTTTTAGCTGCCAGATTAGTGATGTGTGTCTCCATGACCAGAAAGGTCCTGCAAAAATGTTTTGAGGAACCTTTGCAGGATGAAAAATGAACGTACTTGTAGGATAGGGCTCAGAGCAGCTATGAGGAACTACCTTGAAGGTGGGGTGGTGGTTTTGACTCTGATTGGGTAGCTTCAGGGAGGATATAATGTCATTCTGCCGCCTAATGTCTGCTTCACCTACAAGTTGTCTTGTTCAGTTTCTGCATGATACAAATGGCAAACAACCACCTTTAGCT
This sequence comes from Arrhamphus sclerolepis, assembly GCA_037176975.1. Lineage (NCBI taxonomy): Eukaryota > Metazoa > Chordata > Actinopteri > Beloniformes > Hemiramphidae > Arrhamphus > Arrhamphus sclerolepis. The sequence goes on along the minus strand of JBAMYA010107173.1, from coordinate 16,049 downwards.
CCTCCAATATTTCTTGTATCATTTTAGTTTGTTTTCCTGCCTTTATTTCTTAACTTTTGTCCACATCTTTACTATTTTGGCCATTTACAGAAGGCGCTTACATACTGGCTTTTCTTTGTGAAATATCTCCACTTTTTCAGTGCGTGTATATAAGAAAGGCATAAAATTAGATCCTCTCTTCCCCCCCACTTCCCGAGGTAGTGAAAAAGGCATGAAAACAAAGACAGCACTTGTTTATGTAAGGTGCATACCGTATTTAACCAATTGAGAAACATGGGAATTTCTAGTGACATATCAATGGGATGCAGAAGACTGTTGAAGGAAACACTTTTTTTCCTTTTTTTTTTTTAAGTTTGCTTTTGTTTATTAACTCTGTTAACATAATGTAAAAAAAAAATTTGGAGGGTAGGATTTGAGGGCAATGCAGCTCAAATCAACTCAGTTCAAAGCTGGTGAATGAAGGTATTTAAGAGAAAAGGCTGGACTCATCACTCAGGCACATCTCAGTCACAGAGTAAATCCAGTCTTTTGGAGATTCAGCATTCAATAATCCAAGCTTGGCCCGAGCCAGACCGCAGAATCCCCTCTTGGTGGAGCTGAGAGACAGTGTAGGTTGCTTGATACCCTGCCAACGCTGATGAGGAGAGCAGGAGCCATGGGGGAACCTCGACAGGTACCAACCAGGTGTCCAAAGGATCAAACAGGCTGGGATAGAGAGAAGAAACAGACAGACAGTCCTAAATTTTACAGAATGTCAGTATGTAAGTGCCTTCCGTCAGTGCAAAATTGCATCGTATTCATTTAAAAAGTGTTATCTGGCAACATCAAGGCATTCATGTTGATATCCTACGTGGTGGCTTAGAAGTAAAACTTTGGTCATGTAGACGTCAGAGCAAAGTGGTTTGATATTATCTTTGACCAGACTATGACAAAGGAAGGTGTCATTCAGCAACTTATGTCTGATAAGCTCTTGTGTCTGCACATCACATAAACATGAAAAGAGACTCACTGCATTCAGGTGTCTCACCTCTGTCTCAGCTTTTGGACGGAAAGCAGATTTCTGTCAGGTTGTTGAAGAAAAAGTATTAAGTTAGTTTGCTCTCTGCTGTGCATGGAGTTCCACTTCATCTGTGTTACGGCTTGAAAAAATAATAATCTGTGCTTTACACAGTATTTAATATCTTGTGAGTGAAAAGGTAACCTTGAGAAAATTAGAAAATAAAGAATTTGGCATCTTTACTTTTGACTTTATAAAGTCAGAAATTCTGTCTGTTTTTCTTCTGATTTATTTTATTTCCTCAAAGTGCTCTAATACACCATTTGAAGATTTCTGGATGCAGATGCAGGTCAAGCAGATATTATGAGAAAGAAAGTTCAGCTGCAACCTTTCTAAAATTAAAAACAACTTGGATGCATTTTGATATGAAAAAATATTCCTCTTTACATAAACAGGTATTACAAGATGTTTATCAGTAAACCTTATAGAACCGCTATACCATCCAGCCCTAATCTGTGTGCCATCAGATTGTCCCCGGCCACACGTGTGTGTTCACCTTCCTTCCAGTCCCAGCTGAGAAAAAGCTTCATTGTTTTTGTCTTTGCATAAAGCTGTCGTGACGCAGCCTTACAGTGTTTCTCCTAATCCCACAACAGTAGACTCGTTTGAAGAAAAGTAGGTAATATGATAACCCTGAGAACCACACACAACAGTGCTATTAGACATCGGGGAAGATGTCATTTTGATTTCACACTTGCAATAAAAATATTAAGCCTTTCCAGAATTCCTGAAATAATTCCTCAGCATGTTTCCTGACCTTTTTTCTGAGCCATTATAGAAGAGCTGAAGCTAATTGTCTTAATAAAACAAGAACACAGATTTACCACCCACAGTGCACATTTGGAAAAGTATGTAAACGCTTCAATTTATAAACACAGATCTTACTTTAACTGCCATCAAACCTTTCTCAAATATACTTGAGAGACTAAAACAACTTAGAAAAATAATTTTAGACGCAGGCTTCACATGAAAAGCATTTTGTGGAACATAATTGTTCCAGTAAAGCTTACCCCTGGATTCTTTTTCACCCCTATCAGAATTGCATGTTATGCTTTCACTGATCAACGTTTATTAATATATGAAGAAATAATTTTCTGTGTTTCTTGACAGATAATGCAGTGCTCACGTAGCATAAGGATGGAAGGGTGAAAACATGTGGGTGATATTAACACTGCTCGTCCAAATTTTCAGCATGATTCTGTCCATATAGATTTGTTAAAGTAATGCAATGTAAAATTGAGGTCTTTAACACTCCTTGCTGGTTGAAAGGTGCAGTTGTCTGTGCTGTGCCAGCCTCCTTTGGAGCAACGCATCACACAAACATTCAATGACGAGGTGACGAGAGAAGAACCACCGAAGAATTGTTTTCTTTCTCATGATGTTCGTAGTGATAATTTATGGTAGATGGCTTCATCTTATAGTTAGTGTCTGGCTAACTCCATCTAGCAAACACTATGATGAGTCATAAAACTAGTTGTACATTTTTATTGGCAGATGGGAGGTGTGTCTTTCTTGAACATGGTTTGTGGTTAGCAACTTACATCGTCCTAATAAAGACGATGAAGATGTACACAGGTTTTGACGGAAGTGAGATTTGTCTTGTAATAAGTTGAGCTACTGCTAAAATATTTTTAGTGTTCTGCTGTGATACTTTAACTGTCTGAAGAGCTGAACACCACTCCCCCAACCCCCAAAATCTGATTCAAGCCACATACAGAAGTGGTTTCCAATACCCATTTAGATTTGCACATATGTACCCTAAACTGAAGGGTTGTTCATCTCGTTGGGGATTTCTTCAGTAGCTAGCCTCAGATGCTCAGTAGTTAAGTCGGATAACTGGACCATGCACCCCAGGATATTGCCATACCAGCAGAGATGACTGCTCGAAACAAAGCAGCACTCAGTTTCCTCTTCTGTCTCTAAACGCCATCTTGTAACTTGTTGAAACTTTGCACCTTGACTCCACATAACCATTTGTGACAATGCGAAAGCCAGTTCACCACCCTCCAAATTACGTTTCATTACATCTGTTCTATGGAAGTGGGTTACCATAGCAACCATGAAGACTAGAGAACGTCAGCAACGATGCTTGTAGGTCGTTTCTAATTACTAGAAATAAATAATGTAAACGGTCAGTCTGAAAGATCAGATTCTGATCTGCTATTCTGAAAATCAAATTTGGGCTGCACACCTACTATTCTCAGACAGAGCTGTAAATTATTGTTGTGTACAACATGTACTTGAGTTTAAATTCAAATTTTATTTGGGCCTACTCCTGAGCTGATGATCAGAGCACATTGTTAGTGTGTGAGGCAGAAATTTTCATCATGCCAAGGGATCTACAAACTAACTTCCAACAAAGCAGCAGGGATTACAGTACCCAGATTTTCAAAGCTGATATTTGCTGTGTTTTCCACATCAGGGACTTGAGGTCAGGTCCATTAGTTACCTTCCTGGAAGATGCCATTCCTCTGAAGATAAACACTGTTCAGCTGCCGTGTTTTGCTCTTTTATGCTTGTGTTTGATGGAAACAGAATCTGGATTGTTGCTTCATCACTTAGCAGGAAGTTACATCCCAACCAGACTAAACTGAACATGGAGGCACCACACAGGCCAACAAGCAAAGACGATGAGTTTCTGCTTAACCTCAACATCAGAAGGAACTGTCATATTTGTTCTGTTCTGCTGTTGTGACAAGGTGGTACAAGGTTGTCAATCCAGCAATTAGTCCTTATTTTTACAGAAGAAAATTAACTACTTAAGTAGTAAATTAACTTTGCATGGGATTTGCTTGCTTTTGTTAGATTCCTGTCTCGATCACTTGACACATTCATAGTTTGTAAGGTTATGGTGGCAGTTTTGGATCCTAATTCTCTCCTATTGACTCTTTTTCTCTCCATTTGCAACTGGTGAAGAGCTTTTAGTAATTTTTTTAATCCCCATCAAGCAAAGCTTCTTGTTTTGATCAGTTTTTTCTTTAAGATTAATTTCAGTTTTTGTACATTATGGAGAGGTGGGCCCTTTTCCTGACCATTGCATCCTTGACCCAACATCTGATACAGCTTTTAGAGGGCTATATGTTATGTGCCAAAGTGGCTATTTAAAGTTAAAGGTGTCATGGCCTACATTCCTCAGATCTTTGGTGGAGGCTGTTAGTAATTTCCTGCCCTGATTGGTATCAACAGACACTCCCTCCTAAAACAAGCTTCAGTCAGAAAGAACAAGTCCCATCGTGTTCTGCCGTGTCATTTTTCCTGTCTTCTTGGTGAGATTAACTCCACCGTGACTGACGAGCCCCGATGCAGTCAGACAGCCTCGTGAGAGCTGCAGGAGGTCAAATACACTCAAGGGCTCATGTGGTATTTCTCAGTATTTCATTATTTGGGTTAATTGATTCTTGCAGTTGCCACGCAGTGAACACTGTGCCCTTATTTTGCTGCAATGAAGTGTTGATGATTTACTTTTCATTATTAATACCCAAGTCGTACACTCTAATGAAACCCTCATTTTTTTGTCCTCACGTTTGGACATGTCTGCTATGTCTAGAAAATAATGATTCATGCTCATTTACGGGAGATCTGCCACAAAAATGTAATGTGAAAGTGCTTGCTGTTGGTGTTTATTAACATGCAGAAACTTTCTGAATGTTTTCAAGCTGTAGCATTAAATTGGCATAGAAGGGAGGAGATTTATTTTAGAAAGAAAACATTTGCTCCTGGTCAGCTGAGAACAATTTCAACATGGATGCTACTTCAAGCTGTGGAGCCAAACCTTATCTTTAGTTGCAGAAAAGTGAAGCAGCGTTGTAGCAATAAGATAACCAGCCTCAATGATGAGACCTGCAAGTGAGGGTGGGCATGCTTTCAAGAAATACACTGAATCAATGGAAACTTCCATTGATAGAAATGCAGAACAACGCTTCATGTTGAGAAAAAACATGAAGCTGTTTGAAGGCTAAAGCAACTTTGTTTTAGATGAATGTTTGTTTAGATCAGGTAATTTTTATAGCCTTTTTGTTTGTTTGTTTGCTGACATGCAGCACAGAGAAGCTTTTATATTAGTTTGATTTATCGTGACACATTTCATTAACACCCAGAAAGACAGCGTGCTTCATCATGTGGCTGCAACTTTTACAAACTGAGCAGTACAAAAAAACAACAAAAAGTCTGCCTTTGCTGTATGTGTGCTTTTATTTTTGAAAAAGAAGGTAATCTTCTTTTTAATCACTTCCTTTTATTTACCGCTTGTTTTTCACACACTGACCAGAATTTTAAGCACAAAACCACAAAACCTATACCACATTCTAACGTTCGAGCTTTCTGAAGTTTCTGCAGAATATTGTCTTGTGAGTCATAACATTTTTACCCTTTTTTCTTTTTTGGTTTTGTTTTTCAAAGTTTAGGTTTCTTTTAAATAGTGTTTACAAGAAACAACCTATTGTTGCAGTATTTTTAATAAATCCACACTGAGGGAAGTCGTAATAGAAAAAAACAATAGTAGTATATTATTATATAAAACGGGTATAACTTCTGTTTCTGTGAACTCAGTTCCTTCTCAGAAGATTTTTATCAAACTTACTTGCATTTGCCGTTGGTATATAAATAAGTAATACATAAAATGATGGTAATTGTCTGCGGGTGTTAACTGGGTGTGTCTGTTAAGAGCAACTAGTTTGAATTTGATTCTTGGTATTATCACATATTTAAGGTGATGTTCAGACATCTGACTTAAATTTGATTTTAAGCATTCTATTGTATCTGGATAGCTTTGGGGAATACCCAAAAACTACATGAGCATCAGCAGCCTAGTCGCTCAAACAGGATTTAATATAGTCTGGTTTCATTCTCAATGCACAAACAGCGACAACATCTGCCATGTTTTGATAGATTGTATGTTCTGCTTTGTATGCTTCCATGTGCTGTCCCTGCATGTTTCACAGTTTTTTTTTTCTCTTTTTTTGATTATCTTGTCTCTTAGCTGTTTTAACCCTCCATTTTAATCAATGTGCTGTGCCTATTCTCATCTGGCCAAAGCTGCCCTTTTTATGATTGATGCAGTCAAATTGGGATTGTCCACGACATAATAAACTAAACAAACTACGTGACTGACGTGATGAGTTCAGAGCGCCTTGAACCATGGTTTTGATGTGGTGGACAGTTGACTTGATGATGGTTAAATGAAGTGGTGCACAGTAGTGTCTTCCAGAAGTATCTGAGAGCTAATATTCAAAACAGCCAAGATAGTTGCTTGATTGTTAATAACTCCACTACTACTTCACTGGATGGCATTTTGGATGTCTTTTGTCAATATTCCTCTAGTTGTTGCTGTGCTTTCATCTAATACTTAATTTCTCTGATAGGTTGTGTACCTATCCAAGGGTGTTTAGAGGCAGATTCTTCCGTGTCACTTGGTACTGCACCCTGGACATCAAAGTTGAATTCTGAGGCTTAGAGCAAGCATACACATGTAGCATTCTTTTAAATACTTCTTTTAAATAAATAAGTAATAGCTGACAGTTGTCTTATCTACTTTGTCAATGAAAGTAATTTATTTAAAGCAATTTCATCAGCTTGTATCTGCATGTTTGTGCAGCTGAGGTGCAGCTAAAAAAAACAACAACAAAAAACACAGTGGTCATGATAAGTTTCATACAACTGACTGATCAAAAGTTTAAAGCCTCTTTTTTTTTTTTTTTTTTTTCTTTTTCCATTTTAACCTAATGGGCGTAGGTCTGGAGGTGACACAGTTGGTGGATTTTTGTTATGTTACACAATTTGCTTTTGTTGTGGAATGTAAATGGCTTTGCACAAGTTAAAGGTCAGCAGTTGGATGTTTAACTTGTTCAACTTCTTTCTAGGGTGGGTCATGGTGTGGTATTTGTGAATTACTCAGCTTTATTTCCCCCGTATATTTAGTTAGTAATGTCCACCTCCCTCTTCCAAAGAACACTATCAGATCCAAAGTGCACTGACTGTATATCCTGCTGAATTTCTTTCTGCTCCATAATTATTACAGACTGTGAAATAAAATTTAGTAGCAAACAGCTCATATTTGAGTACTTCAACAGCTTCCAACATGCCATCAGTGTGTGTGAAAAAAAAAAGAAGTTGGAAAATAGTTTTTGCAGTAAGTGTTAATCACTTCTGAAACATTAAAAATATAATTCAGACTCATATGGAAATTATTTTTGTTTCCCTACATATGTGGGTTATTATAAAAGAGGAAAAGAAAAATGTGAGACTCAAGTCACAAAGATTAAACCTTGTATGGAACATCCACACTATGACAAAGAACCAGAAAGTCCGGCCAGATATTAAGCAGGATCGATTAGCTTGAGGTTCTAATTCAGAAATTTGTTGAGCAGTCTGCTTATTTCAGGAACGACCAAAACAGCTGAACAGTGTAACAAATTTAAGCAGACTTACTGATAGTCAGGAGCCTGTAATTTTCCAGTAATGGTTGATTCTTTACTACCACGTTAGATCATAAAAATGACCATGACCCTGCTTCCCTGTTATGATGTTGAAAATAATTGACTTGAACTGACTAAAAAAAATTTTTTCAACTGACTCATTATATAAATTGCATTCAGTTGTCAAATAAGTGACTTAATACTTCCATCTCCAGCTTGATGACATTCAAAATTGTTTAAAAGTATTATTTATTTAATTTAAATTGTGGTTCAGGGCATTTTGAGTTTGTTCCATCAGCTGTTATCAACACAGAAAAATGCTGCTTTTCCTGAAAATGAATTCATTTCAGTATAAAGTTGCCTGATGAAGAAAACTCCATGTAACTACTTGGAGTGCCTCCTAAAAATGGGCATTTTTTTTCCTCCCTTTGTGAAACGTTGCAAGGAATTACCCTGCTGTGGGTATTGTGAGACTTCTGTCATTGTCACCTTTTGCACTTTTTTATTTGTTCTTGTTATAAATAGAGGTTGGTGAGTTAACTTGCCTATTGTGACGTCTATAAGTCACATTACAGGAATTATTTTAACATTTGTAGATTACTACAAACACATTCAGCAGGACCAATCCCCAAAGCACCTGCCAACATGTCCACAGCTGAGAAATGCTGTTGCTTTTTTTTTGTTTGTTTTATTGTTTAAGTTGTAAAATGTTTTTTTATTCTTGCCTGATACTGGTCATCATGTTGATGCTCAACAGTATACTCAGCTTTTGGATCACGCATGATTCCACTTGGGCATCTTTTAAAGGGAGACGTGCTGCTTATCTCAGCAAGATGACGCCAGAGCACAATCTTTGCATGTGACACCAGCATTAATGTGTGTTAAATGGTCCAGGTGATAAACTGGCCTGACCTGACAGTCCAGGACAAACAGTCCAGACCTGTCATCCACAGAAAGGATTTGCTTAATTATGAAGCAAATGGATAACTACAGATGCCTCAAAGCTTTGAGAAGTTAATACTATTAATTTGCTCATAACAATGAAGTACAGGTGGATCTCATGCATTTTGTTTCATATGGGATGTAATTTGTTGTGTGTTTTGGCCCATGGAATTCATCTTTAAATATCGCTGCTTTGTCTGGATTGCACGTCTGCTGTGTGTGAATTGGTGTCACTTGTATTATATGAAATAGTGAAACAGATGCTATTTGCCACTTATTAAGACACCACTTGGGATTTTGTCTCCTCCAAATGCTAATCCTACACCAGCTCCTGTCCTCCAAATTACTCCTCCCAAGCCAGCTGCGCTATAAATAATTAGTCTGACAGAAAAGCAACCTCTTTAATGTGTGCCGTCTCCTCTTAAACTCTGCTTTATTTTTCCATCACATATCTCATGCTTATCTAATTTTATTAACTGATGTTTGAAGGCACTGAGAGAGATTTTTGAATAAGCATACTATGACAGCTGACCTTTGAACTGTTATAAAACATTGTCTTCTCTCGCAGGGCTGCATAGCAGCCTTTTCTGCTGCAGGAATATCACACAGGCAGAGATATAAAGTTGTTGTTGTAAATCATTTGGATAGTCATTGGTGAATAAATGCAGCATGCAGATTTTTTCTTAAACCTGTTTGTGTGACTCTCAAGCGCTCCCTTCAACTTTACTAAGTGCTCTTCTGTCATCTGTGTTTAATATTGAATGTTGGGAAACACGGGTAAGCTTACAATCACATACACTACACATGCTTAATGCATTTTACAAACTCTGAATGACCTTCTAATTTTAGCTTCTGATGGGACATTGGGATGTGGAGGGGTGTGTGTCTCTGGTAACAGCCTGCATTCTATCTTACAGAAACTTGGCTGGTGCAACAAGAAGATTATATTAGTCTGATTGAATTGGCTCCACCTATTCATACTTATTATCATATTGCTAGAACAGGGGGCTCCAACCTTTTTCTTCAAACAATAAAACAAGTCGCGAGCTGATGCAGTCATCCAGGTGGCTGTCAGTAAGGCAGGTTCGGAACTTTGACTTGATAAAGTTCAAGTCATAAAAGGCAGATTCACAAAGATATGTTGAGCCAAACATTGTAGCACATCTCATGGCTCCTGTGCAGATGTTGGGAAACTTCTTTGGATCCACAAGCTTCCAGAAATCATCACCAGACTTGTGTGATGTCAACTGGATGTCATTTTGCAGACCTTGAATTTCCATCTCTGAATTTCCAAGTACTGAGAGTGAGCACCTCACCCATCTGTTCAGAAATCTCAGATACGTTCACATGAAGGGGTTTGAAATAACTGTGACAGAGAGCTCCAGCCTCACAAAGTCTGTGAATCTGTCCTCAAACTCCTGACCCAGCCTGGTCGAAAGGTCTTTGTATTTCTGCATGTCCATTGCTCCAGATGCAGGAACATTTTCTTCCAGTATTCTGTGCATAGTGGGGAAATGCTCCATTTTCCTTCTCTTCACTTGTTGGTTAAACAGGCCCAGCTTTGCCTTGAAAGCTTTGACAGCACTAATCACATCACCGATTGTCTCATCTTTGCCTTGCAAATAGCAGTTTAGGTCATTTAACTTCTCTGTCACATCTGTGAGAAATGCCAGGCCCAGTAGCCATTCAGTGTGAGACAACTTAGTTGTATCCTCATCTCTTGATTCCATGAAAGCTTTGATTTCAGTCAGAAGCGCTAAAAAAAAAAGCAGGATTTTTCCTCTGTTGAGCCATCTGATTTATGTATGCAACAAAATGTCAATATTCTGATGACAGTTCTTCCAAAAATGACTTGAAACTTAAATATTGTTTGCCCTTTGCTCAAACAGATTTCATTATCTTCATGACAGGTGTCATGACATGATCAAACTCCATGACGCAGGCACGAATGGCATGTTTGTGGAGGATACAATGGTAGTTCAAAAAATTAGGAAAATCAGGGTCCGTTTTGCAGTTTGCAATGAAGCCATTAAGCCTCCCCGTCATAGCAGGACAGCCATCAGTTGTTATTTTTCTGTTTTTTCTCCTGTGGATTTTGTAGGGATTTATTTTTATTTTTTATACATGGTGGGTGCCTGTAATGCCGCGCTGACTTGACGACCAGCGCCCACATGGCCAGTCAATCAGCCAGCAGATTGATTAGCTGAGCTGGCAGTCTGGTCCCGAGTTTGGGCGAGGTATCGGGCCATGATTGCACACCACTTTCATTGGGTAGTTTCTGGGTCATTATACTGGCATATAACTTTTTAAAATAGTATTTTTCTTTTATGTAAAGCTATGGTGTAATCATCACAACATAGTAGATAGTGTTTGGATTCTCTGCCCAAGCCCGGCTCGATACCCACAGTTTGAATCGGGTATCGAGCCAGACTTGGGTTTGGAAAGCACGTACACGATCTTGGGTTGGTTCTGGACCTTTTTTTTGTACCCGATCTAAACTCTAAACTCGCAGTTTATAATTCTAGTTTATCATTCAACTTTAGGCCAAAATAGTTAACACCAGAGTTTTAAATGAGGTATAAGTCTGTAGGCTCCAAGTCACAAGAGCCAAGTCTCCTGGCTATTGTTTATTGTCCTCCCGGTCCAGGATTTCTCTCTGATTTCTCAGACTTCATTTCAGATCTAGTTCTCCAGGCAGATAAGGTCATCATAGTTGGTGATTTTAACATCCATGTGGATGTTAAGAGTCGACAGCCTTAGCTCGAGTTTTACTGCTCTAGTTGACTCAGTTGGATTCAGTCAACATATGGAGGGACCTGGTCAGCACTGCAGTCATACGCTGGACTTGGTTCTAACTCACGGAATTAAAGTCAAGTACTTAACAATCTTCCCCCCAAACCCAGTTCTATCTGACTATTCTTTAATCTCGGTCCAGTTTACTTGTCACAAGGATGTCAGATGCTATAAAAAAAGATAAGTTACAGTAGAGACCTTTCTGACAGTGCTGTCTTTAAGTTCAAGGAGAAAATTCCTGCTCTGCTTGGACACTTGTCTCCTATTTATGCTGCTATGGACTAAGTCACGGCTTATTAACTACTGATGACTTATGAACTTCTTTATGAACAATTAATTACAACTATTATAACAAATTAATTAGAACTATCATTTAGTAAAACCTAGACTGCTTCTCTCCTGTTGATATTTGTGAATTAACCTCAGTTGTTTCTCTCTCAAAGCCATCTACATGTTTACTGCACCCTGTTCCTTCTAAGTTTTAAAAAAAAAAAACTAATCCCATGTGTTCTGTAATTCCTTATAACCGTATATGTACCAGGAGGTTTTAAGATTGGAATAATTAAACCTCTACTCAAAAAGATGTCTTTGTGATGTTTAAAAAAAAAAACAACAAAAAAAAAAAACAGAACTCAAATGATCGTCATTAATCATAATCAAGTTAACATTTAATCAGTCATAATTATAATTTTAGGTCATATTGATTAGCCTTATGCTGATAGACCTTTTCCAAATGTGCAGATTTAGCTATTAATGCCCCTATTTGGTTTGGTAGAATTCCACCGACTAATTAAGCAAACTTCCTCATATTGTCTTATTGTGAGGACATATTTTTCTGACGTTCACTTTCATGTCTTCAGAACAGCCACTGGGTGTAGATTTCTACTGTTGACATCACACACTGTTCAGATTAGAGCTGGCTACAACGCCGAGAAAATCAGATATCGAGGTCTGCAGCTGTTCCCCATCTTCCTCTACGGCACACTTATATTTGTCCTTTCCACCACTTTTTTGTGTGCGTGTATATGTGTGTGTATGTATATGTATATATATATATATATATATATGTGTGTGTGTATGTGTGTATAATGAGATATTATGCTGTCAGTCAAAATAAAAAGATGTTAAATTTAGTGAGAATTACTCGGCTAACTCTCAGCTTGCAATTTGTGGATTTCTAAATATTTTTTTTGAATGAAACAATGTTCATCGTATGGTCAACAAAATTAGATGCATGTCATTAAACCACATTACCTCTGTCTACCACAGGACGTAACGAGCCTCTGAAAAAAGATCGTCCCAAGTGGAAGAGCGATTACCCGATGACAGAGGGGCAGCTGCGAAGCAAGCGAGATGAATTTTGGGACACCGCCCCTGCGTTCGAGGGCCGTAAGGAGATCTGGGATGCCCTGAAAGCCGCTGCCGTGGCCCTGGAGTGTAATGACCATGAGTTGGCCCAGGCTATAGTCGATGGAGCCAGCATCACACTGCCACATGGTGAGGGTTGAAAGACCATGCAGACCGGAACGTTCCTGTACAGTAATATTTCAACGTGCTCGTAGATTTGAATGGTGCGCTGCCTCTTTGACGTCTCTCCACAGGTACTCTGACTGAGTGTTATGATGAACTCGGGAACCGCTACCAGCTGCCCGTCTACTGCCTGGCGCCCCCTGTCAACCTCATCTCAGAGCGCAGTGACGAGGACCCCAGCGACAGCCCCGAACCCCCCACAGCATCCAAGAAGGAATTCCAACTCAAGGTACCATGATGAAAGAGGTTTTAAAGTTAAATAGCTTAGGTATGAAGTGTCTTAACATGTATTAACATGTTTCATATCCTTAGCTAAATTCACTGATACTAGAATGGCAACACCAAACCTTTTAATTTTTACAGTTGAAATAGCCTTAATTATTCCAGTCAGATGAAGAATATTGTTTTTAAATTATTTGAAGAGTTGGATAATGCAGATGGGGTTTTTTTTTCTGCAGTTTTTGAACTTTTATTGCAAATAATCAATTTAACAACAATAACAACAACCACCCCATCTTTGATACTGGAATCAGTGTAGGTTATTAGGAATCATTTGTTACAACCCGATCAGAACTCCACAATGTGGATTGTTGCGTATCTAATATTTAAAACGTGAGAAATGCTCTTGTAAAAGATTTTTTAACCTATTTTCTATGTAACAAGACAGATATTCTTGAAGATTTGTTTTAGCCTTAAAAGTGTGGCACACAACAGCAGTTACTGACAAACACACTGAACATTCAACAAAATATCAATAAGTATTGCACATTAGGAGGCATAAAATAAAACAAAGGCCAGTAGAAACAGTCCAGTAAAAAAAATAAAATGAGATAAAAAATAATTGATAAGTAAGTGGTTACATAAAATCCTAAAACCACAGGCAGTAAATACAAATCATAAATATACTGTTAAAATGCAGGCAGATAATTGGAGTTAAGATAAACTGACTTTTAATTGTTCAAGTCTGTTATCGACAGTCAGACAAAATAGAGTTTAAAGCGGTTACTTTGCGTCTGCTGACTCTGTAGCGTCTACCAGATAGTAGGACCAGATCGTGTGTGGTGGGTCGTTGAGGATTCTGTGTATTCCCGTTTCATCACCTTTTCATCGTAGATGAATTGGAGACATAGCTGACCTTTTGTATCCTACAATTTTCATTGCAGCTTTATCTAGATGCAGTTTTATTTTTAGACTGGATGGTTCAGTTGCCGTACCAGGCTGCCACGCTGTACCTAACAATGATTTCAAGTACAGCGTGGAAAAGTAACACTGTATTATTTTGCTGATTCCAAACAGTCTCAACCTCCTGAGAAAGTGAACTCTCTGGTTTAGCTTAATGCAGGGAGATTACACATTTTCACACCATTAAAGTTTCTCATTTATGATTACGCCTGAATATTTTTAGGAGCACTCTTGTTCAGTAAAGGATTTAAGAGTATTGGTGAACTCTCACAACCCTGCGGCACTCCTGTGATAAATTGTTCAAGCCTGTTGTGACCTGTTTGTTAAAAAAATAATAATAAAGCCATTAAATAATCTGCAAGTTCACCCAGTTATCTGACGCCGGGACTCAAGAGTGCAGCTGAATTATTATATATTAAAAGCACTCCCTGTGTCTACCTTCCTTTGGGATCATCCCTGTGCAGCATCAGGTTTGACGGTTCTTCACCTGCTCTGTAGGTACGACTGTCTACGGGAAAGGACCTGCGTCTCAGCGCCAGCATGGCCGACACCATCGGGCAGCTGAAGAAGCAGCTGCAGGTCCAGGAAGACATCGACGTGGCCCACCAGCGCTGGTTCTTTTCTGGTAAGCTGCTCACGGACAAGACGCGGCTGCAGGACACTAAAATCCAGAAGGACTTCGTGATCCAGGTCATCGTCAACCCGCAGGCCCTCCAAAGTCCCAGCATGTCACCGACCAACGCAGCCTCGTCACTCACGTCTGAGTAACTGAGGACACAGGGGGACGATGAAACAGCAGGTGGAAGGCGGTTTAGGAGAAGAAGTGTCCTCCAGATGCTGGATAACTTATTTGTTTTTTCAACAACAGCTGCTTTTACTGGGTGAAATTGAACTGTGGAGGTACAAACTTGGAGCACAAAAAAAAAAAAAAAAAAAAATTATAATAAGGGAGAAACTGAAAAAGTGCTGCTTTCCTTAGTTTACTATGTTCAGTGTGGTTTCTTTTCTTCAGACGGGCAAACGTCTGGGGAGATCCATTTTCAGTTAAAGGAGAGCTCATCCTGACGGTGTGCAGCTCATCAAAAATACATACCCCTCACAACTGCATATGTAGTCTCTGCCTCTGGCCCGTACGTCTACACTAATGCAGAGTGCCAACAGATGAAAGGCAGAGGTGTTTGTTGGTTCAGAAGCACGCTTTGGCTCAGCACTGCTGTCGTTTATTACTTGACAGAAATGGAAAAAGGACGATGCAGTGCCCGATGCTGATCTTTTCTCTTGTTTTTGATCTTTTATCAAGGAAATAATGTTAACTGAGCTGTTTTTGCACATTTAAAAGTTATTACTATTGTGGTAGTTTGTGTGCCTTCTACAAGTTTAAAAAAAAAAAAAGACAAGAAAAGGGGGTTATTGTCATGAAAGATGGAAGTTTTCGGCTAAACCCCCTGTATTTCTTTTTCTGCAATTCAGATCAATCTAAGCTATAACTGCTGCCTTTTTTAAAATGCTTTCTTAAATCTTGCAGAGAAAACGTATAACATGTGAATGTGAGAGAAAAGAAAAAAACAAAACAAAAAAAAACAACAATCCATTTGACCTTTAATAGATGATTTTGTTTCAATTCAGGAGACGAGGCCGGTGTGTGAAATCAGTCAGTTGTTTGGAAGTCCAATGTAAAGAGTATGGTCTGAACAGCTGCCTCACCGGCTGCGTAAAAGCCATTTATATAATCAGTTTAGTCACTTAAGTTGAATGATAATCACTCGGTTTTTATTCTTCATGCTCATTCTATTCACCAGCTTGATAATCAGCGGTGGGTCAAAACTGTGAAATGAAGCCTGACGGCCTCCGCCGCTGTGGGGGGAATATTTGTCAGGGACAAAATAAGAGAAATATCACAATGATGAGAGCTGGGCAGACAGACGTTTATGTAGAAGCTATTATTGCAAAATGGATGTGTAGAGTTAAAAGCAGGCTATTCAGGTTAATTATTAGAAACGTTCTTCAATCTCAAGACCCTCAACTTATTTTTTAAGTCAGAGTTCTGGTTTGGGGGGTGGGGGGGTCATTGTGCGGCTGTCCTGGTGCCACTCTTTGGTAAGGGCTGCTCCTTCTCGTTTGTTGCTGCTGTT
>JBAMYA010107162.1:0-46200 GCA_037176975.1 Arrhamphus sclerolepis | reverse complement strand
GCCCCTGTGGAGGCTCGAACCAGGAACCTTCTTGCTGTGAGGCAACAGTGCTAACCACTAAGCCACCGTGCTGCCCCCAAACACATTTCACTAGAGTGAATGTTAGCTCAGTGAATGCGTATGGCTGGCCAATCCAAATTCTACTAAATGAATTTTTTGTTCCAAATTGAGGGTCAGCTCAGTGTTAACAATAACACAGGAAAATTATGGGTTAGCCAAGTGGCAGAAGGAATCCACAAAAGTTGAGATGTTTGTTCATTTCTAGAATTACTGGAAGCACCACATGAAGAACTGTTTGAATTTTTCTTTTTAGATACAGAAAAATGATAATCTTGCAACTAGATTACCTGAGTCTCGTTGAAGTCTTTGACGCCAACACAGTACACAATAGCTCCCAGAGATCTGGCTTCCTCCGCCTGATGGAGCACATGATCAATACGTTGACTATGTTACAGAGAACTGAGGTCAGCTGAGACTTTGTTTCCATTTTACCTGTTGTTGTGCATCGATGAGCTGATGCTCCTGCAGCTCTCCATCCGTCAGTGCAATAATTACGCTGGCCGTACCTGGAAAACCCACAAGAACAAGCTGTAAGTTCTGCAATGTAGACCAAAGGAAAAGCTTAAAACAGCTGCAAACAGGCGCTTACCAAAGTTCTCCTTGCGTATCTGCTCGTTTGCCTTGTCAGGGGATTGGAAATAAGCAAAGTTTCAGGTTTAAACTGGTAATTAAATCAGCTTTAATTTGCATGAAAAGCAGGAGCAAATTTTAATGTAAGCTTACGCTCTGCAAGCCAAGGTGCATGAAGGTGTCTCCACCAGGAATCTCTTTTCTCAGCGCGTTCAGACCCTTTCTGATGTTCACTCTGTGGAAAAAAAGGAAGGATGGTTTTGATGATTTCCAATAAATGACATATTTAGTTGAAGTGTTTTGTTTTAACCCTAAAAGTGTATATTTTTTTCGTGTCAAACTGGTTTTGAAGGAACTTTGACGATGGAAGTTATTATTCAACAGTAAATGCAGGGTGGTATGTTTATACCATGCCATTAGCAAATAACATTTAAACATGTCAGAAATGTTAAAGGAAGCATATATTTGATTGCATCTAAAGTTGTAATGTGATACAAAAAAAATACAAGGCATTGTCAATACCAGATGGAATGATCAAATTTAGAAACTGAAACATGGACGATCAGATGGCCGTTAGCAGTCATTTTTTGTCTTATCAAACCTCTAAACTGTAATTGCCTTAGAACGATAAGAAAAAATATCATGAATAACACAACTTCCTTTAAAAGAGATGTTGTCTAAAGTGTTTTCTGTTTGGTTGAATGTCTCGAAGTCTTGCTTATCTTCTGAGTGGTTTGCCGTCAATACAACGCCTCATAAATCTCTCTTTTTTTTTTTTTCTTTCTTGAACTTACAATGACAACTAAAGCATTATTTATGGCCCTGTGTGTCATGCCTGGTCTGTGTGTTTTTTGTCGTCGCCTTCTGTCACTGTCTTGTTGTCACTTTTACTTTCCTGTCTTTGTCATAATTGTTTTCACCTGTGCATCATTGTCCTCCCCGCTGTTTAATGTATTTATACCACAGGCTTTGTCTAGTTTGTTGCGTGTTCGTCTTGTCATTTTGTCAGTCGTCCAAACCTCCTATTCACGTCTTGTTATCACGTTGATTCCCATTATCTGTTCTTCGACCAGAGATTTTTTTTGGCTTCCCGTGTACCAGACCCTGAAGGAATAAACGTTGCCAAATTTTTTGATAAACTGTTCCGAGTCGTGCTTTTGAGTCCACTATGTCGGAGCGTGATACTGTCTAGCTACAAACAAGACTGACGTATTTGGTGTTAATACTCATCCTTTGTTATTACACCGCCAAAAGCTAGAGGGCATTGTTAGTTCTCTTCTGCGGCGCTGTAGCCAGCAGTGTGAAACCTCCTTGTTTACTTCCTTTATGTTGATCAGACACGGCAACGCAAATTAAGCATCGCTTTTGTTAGTTGGAGCTGACAAATGGTGACCAACAGTATATTTTAACTAACACTAATCAGAAATCTATCTTTCTACATGCTTTGAAATGGCAAAGAGGTCGTAGGTGGAAATATAATGCTACCAAATTAACCAATAACATTTGCAGCAGTCCTCCTCAACCCGATGCAAAGCACTGGACGTGTCATAGAGTTTT
The DNA here is from genome assembly GCA_037176975.1 of Arrhamphus sclerolepis. Classification (NCBI taxonomy): domain Eukaryota; kingdom Metazoa; phylum Chordata; class Actinopteri; order Beloniformes; family Hemiramphidae; genus Arrhamphus; species Arrhamphus sclerolepis. The sequence goes on along the minus strand of JBAMYA010107162.1, from coordinate 44,013 downwards.
CTGTTACCACGGATACACATCGTCAATTTAACACTAAAGCATAAACCACACTTAGAGTAGAGCAGTTAATTGTGGCAACCCTTTAGATATGTCCAAACCCAACTTAATTCACCTGTTTTCTGTCAGTTTCATGATGGTGGATGCCCTGGAGGAGAATGTGATGAAAGACATCCTCAGCATGGGACTAGAAGGGAAAGAAAAAAGAAATAACATCATAGCACCAAATTCAATGTTTCAGTGCTGACTAGTTAGAACTGTTTCATAACTGCTTCCTTCTAAATCGCCTGAGATTATTCTGAGGTCAGAGTTAACATTTAATCCCTTTCATATAACAGAAAACATGTTGTTCTCATCAGAAACATGAAGTATTAACAGCGGGACAAAGGCATAAAGTGACGCCACAGATGGTGCGTGACAAACATGCAACGTTAAGTCACACATCACTGAATATTATTTATTTACCAATTAGAGAGGAGTTTCGCGTGTTTGCATATTTTTGGTGAAACTTAATGACAATTATAATAGTAACTTAAATTTATATAGCGCCTTTCACTGTACCCAAGGCGCTTTACAGAGGGGTTAGGGGTAAGGTTAGAGAGTTAAAGGGGGTAGAGGGGAGAAAACAACTAAACATATTTAGGGAAAACTAGGACTGGTGCGGAAAAACCTTTGTGAACAGATGGGTTTTGAGTGATGATTTAAAAGTGTCCAGGGTCAAAGCATTGCGGATATTGGGAGGGAGGGAGTTCCAGCCACGCTGAAGGCCCTGTCCTCAAGACTCTTTAGTCTGGTACGTGGGATGGACAGCAGGCCCAAGTCCGAACACTGAAGGTTCTGGGATGGTGAGTTTGTGGAAAAGGTCGGACAGGTGGAGGAGGAGGAGTTTTAAGAAATGTAGTATTTGACTGGGAGCCAGAGGAGATGAAAGAGGGTGGGGGTGATGTGATGCCAGGCCTTGGTGTAGGTCAGAACCCTGGCAGCAGAGTTTTGTACTTGCTAGAGCCTGTCCAGGGTTTTACTGGGAACCCTGGACAGGACTCCATTGCAGTAGTCCAGGTGGGAGAAGATGAAAACATGAAAAGGGTCTCGTCAATGCAGTCGGAGAGTGACGGCTGGAGATGTGCAATGTTCCTGAGGTGGTAGAAGGCAGAACAGACTTTGAATTTGATGTGGGACTGTAGGAGAGGGTGGAGTCCAAGGTGATAACCAGGTTGCATATTTCCTCCGATTGAGGAAAAGATCTCCAACCTTTTGGAGCTCAGGATTTGAGGCCACGACCATGAGCTCTGTTTTTTAACTGTTACGTTGAAGTAGATTAGCAGTCTTCCAGGTTTTTATGGCATGGAAACTTATCCTGTTTGTGAGAGACAGCAAGTTAAGGCAGACCTGAGCTGTTTAGAAACTCGGAGGAAGGATGGCTCTTTGCTTTGGCTGCAGCTCGAAGCTCCAGGTGCTGCTGCGCCCTTCGAATCAGACAAACACATCCAAATATGAGCTGAAGACGAGTCACATTCAGTCGTACGCTTTCTGTTCTGGTGCTGCATTGCATTCAAAATGTGGATGGCATATGAGGGATGAGATCACGTACATGCAACATCTTCACATTTTATTTTATTTTTTTCTAGTGCAATAAAGCTGCCAGATCTTTGGGAAGCTTATAAAAAAAATGAAAGTATAAATAAAACAGCCTGGTCTGAATTGATGTTGTTGTGAGGAAGCAGCTGAGAAGGACATAAAATGAGGGTTCTGTGTATGAGGCAGTTGAAAAAAAATGGGAGAGACCACAGACTTGTCAGTGTCTTTGGAAAAATTTCATTCATCTTCTATCTTTTATTGAGATGCAAACTTCGAGTGAATGAAAAGGAACCCATTGGCAAACGCCTCAAGGGTGAAGACATTCAGAAACTCATAAATTTGACATCTGGATAATTAAGAGACTTGCTTTGTGCTGCCAGAGTGTATCCTGTTGAAAAGAGGCCCTTTCTTTTTCCTTTTTTTTTCTTTCAAAGGTTGAGACATTTTCCTGAAGTCTTGATGAAATTTCTGGACACCCTTTGGTCAAAAAAGTCCCAGAGAGATACAATACAAGCACCTTATTCAGTCATATCTTTGCAGCTCTGTTCACAGAAGCCTGATTTTAGAGGGCGGACCATCCACTCTTCTTTTCTGTCTCGCTTTCCTTTCAAATCGGCATCAGTTTCGTTCAACCGATGTATGATTCAGCGAACTCGGCATGATGTGAAGCTGGGCGGAGGTAGAGATGGAAATGTGGGTCTATGATGTCACAGCTCCCTGCAGATGTCAACTGGGCTAAATATAATTTGAGAGCTAAATTCTCCCCAACCAAAGTGTTGGACTATGTTATAAATTTTCATTTTGTAGACATCCAAATGTATCTTAAGCACAGAATAAAAATAATCTGTCCCCTTTAAAACAGGTGGTTCCTTCAATATGTACTTCTGTTGGTATTAAAATCCATAATCAAAGGCTTATTGACTTATTAACGGGCTTATTTTGCTTAATTTAAAAGTGTAAATGAAATAAATGTGAGCAGGAATGCATATTTGTTAGAAAAAAAGAGTATTTATATGCTTCATTCTAATACAGCCATATTGTTTAATCTGCAGTTCATATTAGACATTTAAATAAGGTGTGTTTTAAATAAATAGCTACATAAATTTCTTGTTTCAATTTCTTTATTTCTTTGACAGAAATATTGCACATTAATGAGCACTGGCATGGATGCGCCAGAGGAAGCCAGGTGGCTGTTTTTTACTTGAAGTCCCTCGAAATCTGAGCAACATTTGGAGAAAAAATAACAACCTGAAATTGGACGCATGAGAGTGTTTTCAAAAACTGCTCCAGTCTGTAGTCTCGGCAGCAGCCCCCAAAGATGCCAAACATCAGTCCAGTTAATGCAGCCTGAAGGAATCATGGGGCCGGATACTGAGTGACTTACCATGTGGTCGGCGTTGGGGATCACTTCTAATTCACTTTACTGGGATGGCAGTGATGTAAAATGTGTTTTTTTGTTTCTAGTGATGTGTATTTGAGGGTTTCAGGAAGACATCAAGGATGTTTGGGGGCCTACATCTGGCTCTCCAAATGTTTCACTTTTGACGCATCTTTTCAACCTTAACTGACGCGTTTGTGAAGTGCCTCTTACCTTTTGAATTTCTCGGCTAAATTCTCCACAAACTCGTAGATTTCATTCCAGTGATCCTTCACACTGCCAGACCTGGAAGACGGATGCAAGCAGAACCACAAAATGTCAAGAATGACGTCCAGTCTTACAACTTATAATTTCTAAACTGTGCGTCTGCGAGTTAAAGATGATTTGTTCAGCAAGATCTCACCTCAGAAAATACCAGAGTTTAAGCTGTCTAACAGACGCCGTGAGCTCCATATGGTAGAGCATTCAAACGAGAAAATTACAACATTGCCAGCCAAGAACAACGGGGGGTCAAAACATTACCTCCACAACATGAACAACGGCCTGAACATACCCCAGATGAGATGCAACAGTTAACTTATGTTCACTTTACTGTCCGTTTTTACTTAAGTCACTTTTTTAGCCAAGTTACTTCTAAATTATAAATGAAACCTGGGTAACCGTAAACCTGGATTTTATTCTGAAAATGGTGTGTGTTAGAGGTGCATGTTCTCAGTCAACTAGGCTCCAGTAAGTGTGCTGGTGAGATAAAAGATAATGGGCACAACCTGGTATCCCGAAAAAAACAACTCAACGCCCCCCGGAGGTTCAGTTAAAAAAGGCTCTAGTCTCAGCGGGGAACCTCTATAAAACTGGACACATAAAATCTCTTCATTTCCTCCATCCAGGTTGCCTTTGTTTGTTAGTATGTTGCCTTTTCATCCAGCATGAGCCTTAAAAGGAGGAGACTTCAGCACTGAAATTAGGGTGTATTACTAAAGATTTATCAGTTTATTTAGTAGGAAATGAGGTAACAGATAACTGCGCTCCTCAACCAAGAGAGGGGCGCTAAAGAGCACCATCTTACGTTGTGTTGCTTTGAGAAAAACAGCCAGTTGAGCTCTTTAGAGGATCAAGCGTAAAATACAGAAGCTGATTCGCTATTAAAAGCCTTTCAGATAACAGTGTTTGGTGCTCATGCTTAAATCATGTCATATGTTCAGGTGCCAGGTGCAAAACGCTTTCCTAGGAGAGATTAGCACATATTAACTAGTTTTTAAAGTTGAAAAGATAAGATATGCACAGCATCTTTATACCTGTTGGTGAAAAGCTGTTCAGTTCAGCTTTTACACCACGCACCAAAACAGCAGATAAATCTTTGATTAAGCTCATGGCAGCAAATTACTGCATGTTATGTTGTTATTTTCTTGTCTGTCATGGTTCCTATCTGATTCTCCTTTTTACTTCCAGGTCAAAGATTTAAATCTCTCTGTCTGGGTGTTTCAGTCTGAATATGAAGAGTTTGGTCTACTTCAGTTTCAATCAGACTAAGATGTTTTAAAAGTACAGTTCCAGTTTGCCATTCTTTCTATTCAAATGGCATGTAAATGTACTCACTATGTCTCCTCTAATCAGACTCTAATCACTATGGTTACAGCTCAGGAAACTGGGACATTACCAAAATCAACCCCTCTATTGTCTTTCTGGTTTGCGCCCAAGTTGCAGAGCAGGGTGCATGGACCGTCCGCCAAATTAAAACCTTCCACAGTTAATGAGTTTGGAAGCCAAATGGAGTAAATGTTGATTGCTCGGCCAAACAAAATGGCATTAAATGTCTGTAAAACATCAATCTGATGAGAGAAAATAGGAATTAAATTATAACTCTTGTATCCACATTTATTTATTTATTTTGGTCTGGACCTTGAAAACTGTCCGTATCAGTTCCAGACATAATAAAGAGAGTGAACTATTTTTTTCTGCGCAGGCTTGTCATTCTTCTCGCTGGTGAGAAATTCAAAGCCAGTCGACGGCACCATCAACGATACCAACTGAGTGTCACATTTTTGTGTTCGTGCTCAGGAGTGGAAGTGTATTAAGGATATTTGGACAAGTTTGGGGATAAGACACAAAGGGGAATACCAGGGAAATTCCCATTAAACCTTAGTCAAACTGCCAAACTGGATTCTAGATATGTAATAAATATCCTGACTAGTGTTTGTGGTTTCCAGGTAGGTCAGAATTTGCTGTTTCTGAAAGCCAATAAAGCAGTTTTGACTGTCCAAGCTCCTAAAAGGGAAGTGAGTTTTAAATAAGTAAATCTCCAGGCATTAATATCGCAAGAGGATAAGGTTTGGAGGGTCCCAGGGGCCACCCATCTAGGATATGTAATCCCACAAAAGCAGAGCCATATTAGCTAAGATTCAGTGTTTCGTCCCATCTGGTGGGAAGTTATAAATGCTGGTCAACCAAAAAGAAAATGTATGCCTTTTGTTTTTATCCATCTTCCTGCTTTTCTGATGATGTCAGCGCTTCTCCCATTTCAGGGCTTTCATTCCACCGAAGCTGACTGTGCAAAGACATGGGACAAGACCTTACAAGCCTTAAAATAAATTTAAGAAAAGAAAAAAAAAAAGCTTGAGGTGAAGGAGGACGAGCGCCTAAGTCTCCAAAATTTGCAGAACAGACAGAAATAGTCACAAAAGGATTGCACGCACACACGCACGCATGACATCCTCTGACCTGAGGGAATAGCAGGAGCCAATTTCTGGTGCAATTTGTTCCATTATAGCAACAGATGAGGGAAGAAAGCATACAGAGCGGTGGAGACTGCAGCTAATGGTCAGGTAGAGGTGTGTTGATCCTTTTGGAGTATTTATTTTACATGGGGTGAACCTGAGGGCTCCCACTCTTGGTTTTCAGCTGCTTATCTTTGTTTCTGACCCATCGTGGTCTTTGTTTGCGTTGGAACAGTTTGATTGTCTGAGGTGGCTTTGAGTCGTGGGACCGAGGCCCAGCTTGCAGTTTTACTCACCTGTCCAAACAATGTTGGGAGACGAAGAGGACCATTTCAGTCCGTGATTCTGGATGAAACCATTTCGTTGCCGCCACAATCCCTTGATCTAATTTTAATGATCTGAGCTGAGCCCTGAATTTCAGCGGTTTGAGGTTTGGAGGCAGAGAGAGAGAAAAGGTTCAGAGGAGTCGGGGGCGTCACAAAGTGCCGACAAAGTTATTAGGCAGCGTGAGGCTGTATAACGGCAAATCATCAAAGAAGCGTGACAACGTTTTCCTGGCTGAGAGGGAAGAAAGAAGAGAGGAGGAAACGTGAGAAAAGAAGGGAAAGGTGAAGAACGTTATCTGGGAAATGAATAAATACAGCGGAGGGAGTGAGGTCATGAGAAAAATCTGTCGGCTCAACAGCCGACTCATCTGTCAGGAAACTTACTGATGGCAACAGAAGTTTTTACCTGTAAGGTCAAGACTCTGGCCTGCCTCAGCCTTTTAATAACTGTGTATTCATAAGTTAAGAATAGTAATAACGACCATAAAGAGTAAATGACTGATAATAGATCCTTATTTTACAGAAAAAGGCTGAGCCAATGGGTAGTTTTTCAGAAATTAGGCAGTCCTTATTTGACTTGGAAAAAATTCCAAACCCAGTGCAAAAGAACTATAAATGTTGCTGATTAACATACTGAAGTCTAGGAAGCTTCCACTGTCAAGGCTGACTGCCATGAGACCTTTTCCTATTCAGCATAACAAGTAGCAATGGCGTAACATTTTCCAACCAGACGCCGTCAGCCAGCAACCAGCAACTGTCAAGATTTTTCTTTTAGCATCGCACCACCACTGACATATCAATCAGTTTCATCCATTTTCTTAGAATGAATGAAGGAACGTGGGCACGGAAATGAATGAAAAACTAATTTAGAGCTTTCACAGGGCACAAAAAGACAAGACAGAGCAAGAACAAGCATGACCCTGCAGCTGTAACGCAGTTCAACTGGACTCCTGTCTTTGTTCCAGTGTACATGTGCACAACCAGTCACTCCACTCTAGGTGGCGATAGTGACCACTTACAGCTTGTTAGCGCGGGGCTTTTCTGGTTGACCTGTCACACCACACACCAAAACCACCGATAAATCTTTGGTTTAGCTGCTGGTCTGAGCTTCATTCATGCGCCCTGTTTGCTTTAGGTTTTCTTTTCTTCAATGTATGGCTCTGTATGAGCTTTTAGTACTTCCAGGAACTGTGGAACCGAAGGGCCAGTTTCAGACCAGGTGGATATCTACGCACGGGGATTAGCTCGACTTCAGCTGGATTAGCTGTGCTATACTCCGACCGTGGGGAGACTGGTTTGATTCAGTTTTAGACGGACTAAGAAGTTTACGATTGTCGGACTCGCGTAACTTTTTTTTCTAGCATCATGTAAACATACTTGGTCTCATTTACGAAATGTGAGCATTCATGAAAACCGTTCCGAACTTTTTGTCGCTACGAGTGAAACCTACTCCTGCCTCAATCCTCACGTAAATGAGGCGTGCAGATAAATGCTGCAGTCATTCTCAAACTTTCCAACATTATTGTCTAACACGGACTGTTGTTTTTTCGCAATATGCAGATTCTTCTAAAGCATGAGAACATGAGAATAAGCTTAAAATATCACTTGTTTATCGTCACTGATGGGCATGTCACATACTTAAGCTTCTTAAAGTGTCAATGGATTGTTTAGATGGACTTGATCTGCTTCCAGACTCTGAAGAGGTCTTCAAGGGAACAGAAGAGCCGTAATATGTTTTGTGGGTTGTTTTTTTTTTTGTGTCCCCAGATGTCACCCGACGCTGCCTCCTCGACTGGATTTGCGGGTTTAAGAGTTTTCGGGATCACATGAAAGCGCAGCAGTCTGTCAGCACCTGTACGGGGTTTATGCTAATTGATGTGTTACGTGAATTCACTAACATACACGTGTTCTTATGAAGAATGAGTTTTGTTTTCCGCAGCCTTCATGAACCCGGAGCAGAATGTGAAGTCATTCATCTTCAAATCTGGGCAGATGCAGATTTACAAAGATTTGACACCAAACGACTTTTTAAAAAAGAAAAAGAAAATTCCAACTTGATCAATTATGATTTAATTGGGTAAATGTGTCCTGTAGATGCTTTTGAATAATGGAAGCTAAACAGTCTCAAAACTTTTTTTCTGTGTGCGTCTTCGCTTCATTTTCTTTGCTGTACCGCAGGCTGTCGGCCGTTGTCCAGAATGTGTGAGGACTTCTACCGTTTTCATCGGCTTCTCTCTGGGATTGAAAAAGCCAGGATCAGGAATAAACCAGGAGTTTAGACAAGGAGATGTTCGGCCTTTTGCCAGACGATATGAGAGCTGTAGTAGAAATCCTTCCAACGCATCAGATATACTAAAACAAAGATGTAATTTGCTCACAGGGTATTTCCTTCAAGAAACTGACGGCTCTGAGATGATATGTAGATATCTTGAGGGTTGAATTTGAGGCTGATGGGATCTGATAGTGACCTTGATAAATTTTAGCTACACCCAAGCACAACCACGGTGCCAACTATAATATGTTCATGGCTCAGGTTTCTCAAATGTCTGTCATGGAATGTGTGCCAACATAGGTTCTACATTAATCTGTCAATCTGGATGTCCTAATGTACTGTAATTGTGATATCCTGCTCCCCAGGGTGCAACATCATGCACACATGTGGTTCAATGCAGCGATACCCTGCTTTCAGGATAACTCATGGATGATTACTGATCAGTGATGCTGAACAGACTGTGAAGGGAAGGAAATAATTCCCTGCAGTTATCATATAGGTATGACAAGGGCTTGAATCATTTTCAGTCATTTCTTTTTCTTTTTTTGCTGACTCGGTGAGTTTGCAGTATCTGGGCCTGCAGAGAATGAATCCATGTGCATTGAACAGAAAGGCATATGATGTGTTCATTGAGAAAAAGCACACAGCCGAGTTGAAAGTGGAGAGGGAGTTGGATATGTTTCAGATGCTTACTGATAATGCTGACCGTTTTGAAAAACGCGCTGTAGTTAATTTAATTTAATTTAATTTACCAGATGGTTTCCTGAGGTTTTAAGGAAACATCTGTGACATCCTTTTGGTCAGAATACCACGAGCATCCAGCACAAAAGCTCTCCATCCAACCATGATTTCACATCTGTGTTGGCATCAGCTGGTTTTCCTCTTGAAACAAATTGGGATGTGCAGTTTCTTGAATGACCACTAGGGGATGGCCCTAAAAGTGAGTTAATCTCCAGTGAATGTGTTGAGAAGTCTATTTAAAAAGCAGAAATAAACTCATTGGTTGTAAAAGGGTTTAGTCTACATAGTTAGACGTCAGAGCTAGCTTTGAATCACGAGCATAGTTATTCTTATTTTAAAGCTAACTCCCTCATTGAGGTGTTAACTGTACTAAAAGACCACTGTGACCAGCTCACATAAGACTGGGAAGGGTTATGGGTCAAAGCTTTGCAAAACAGGTTCAGGATTTCCATTTGCATCGCCTCTAACTTCTACCTCTTGCAGGTCCTCCGGTTGAATGACCTTTGGCTTGTTTCATTGCAGGACCCAAACTGGACCACCAGCCCAAGCTTCACTCCCTTTAGGGCAGTGTTCTTTAACCCTGGTCCTCAGGACCTGCTGTCCTGCATGTTTTAGAGGTTTACCCACCTGCCTCTAATTAATGGGTCATTGACAGACTTGTGTAGACCTTGAAGACAAGCTGCTGGCCACCTAATCATCTAAAACCTGCTACAGCTCTAGCTCTAAAGACAGAGAAGCAGAATAACCCTCCTCTGTACCCTGCAAACCAGAACCTTTGCACTGTGTGAGGAATCTTCTGTCATATAAAGTGACAGGGTTATGTTAAGTTCACGTAGTAGCCTTACTAGTGCCAAGTAGTCTCTCTCTCTTCTGTCTTTTCCTTTTTCAGGTGCTGTCGTGGTGATGTTGCACTTTCCCCGCCTCCCAAACCATCCATCTTCTGACCATCCTGGTGTTTACCTGCACCTGTCGATTGGATGCTCCTGTGGGATGCTCGCTGGTGTATTTGGTCCAACCCTCCGACCACCACAAATCTATATATTTTTATACCACATATGGTATATTTTTGTACCCCTCCACTCTCTGTCCTTCATCCTCACTGTCCTTTCTCCTTCCTCATGTATTCCTTTACCTGACTGACCTTCTGCAGGAGTGTCCCCCCTATAATTGAGTCAGGTCTTGCTCAAGGTTTGTCTTCCCAAGAGGGAGTTTTCTTCTTCTTCTTCATCTTCTTCACCGTGTGCTTTGGGTTTCTCAGAAGCACCAAGAGACAACTTTGCTGTAAATAGACACTATGTGAATAAAATTGAATTGAACTGAAAAGTACCCCCCCAAAAAACTACATTTAAGCATATAAGAGGGATTTTTCCCCCCCAAAATGTCTCTTTGAGCATTCATGTATTATGAAAACTGAGACTCTTAACTCTTACATCTTATATCTTGATGTTCAATTTCAATTTTGCCTACTGACTTTAAAAGGATTAAAGAATAAATACCCTGAAAAACGATACAAACTAAACACTATGATTTGCAGCTGCAGTCAAGCATCTCCGTCAGGTAATACCTGGACAAAGCTGCTGCTTTTTGGACGTTTCTAACCTCAGAGTCACAAAGTTTTGCTCATTTTAGCTGGTAATGTGCTCGATCTTGGTCTAGAATACTAGACGTGATAGTATTTGCCAAGTTGTACTTAAAAGCAAAATAGAGCCTGAATGCTGTTTTAATTATTGAGATAATTTAGTCTGAAATAAGAATCTGTGACTGCCTGTAAAACACACTTTAGATCTAAAAACATGGAAGCTGTTTTCGTTGAGCTGTTATGTAAGACCATGATTTGTATAAAGTGTGATCAAACATGCAAAAACCACTGGCATGGCACACGAAGAATTCACTTAGTTTAATTTTTCTGCTTTGCTAAATGGACATATTTCTTTAATTACAATGTACTCGCTGCTCTCCAGGGTACTGGTATACTCTACTATTTCATAATTATCCTGTTTTTTTTTGTTGTTGTTGTTTCAAAGTTTTATAGCCTGTAACTTTAGAGTTTTGGCACGGTTTAATTGTTGTTTTATGTATCTAGCGTAAAAATTAAGCCATGTTTTCCAATTATGGAGCTGGCAGTCTGGTGAAACTGCTTTAAGTGCCTCTTTAGGAGGAGCTGGCAAAATAAAGCGGACTGCACTAATGTTTCCAAAGTGGCCTCTTAATATCAGGATATTCTGAGGATATTACAGCTGAAATGTGTTTGTTTAATATGAATAATTTTCAAATGTTACTTCGCAGGTTTTTCCCGTCATGTCCCCTTCAAACTCTATTCGCTCCCAGACTGATGGCATGTGGGAAAAAATGCTTCACTGGTCTGAAAGCGTAGCCGCTCAGTGTCATTCTCATGGTTAAAAGTGTCGAAAAGAAAAAAAGAGAGAGAGGAAAATAAAAAATCCCAGCTCTGCTGAAGAGGCCGTCTGCCATTCCAGCTGAGTTTACCCACACCACCCCATCCTGCAGCCAATGGCCGTGCCCCAATTTAACTGAGTGGGCACAAGGATTTGTTTGTTTAAAACCACTAACCTACTTTTACAGCAAATGCAGAAATCAAAGTCTTTACTACATGATTGCTGAGCTAATGCCCTTCATCCCTTCTAAAAACCGAGAGGACTTGTTGGGTGAAAAATAGTGGACATGTGTTAGCAGAGACGCACTCCAGATGTGTCTGAGGAGATCTTGGTTTTTCAGCGAGTTTGAGACGGACAAAGACTGACACCGTGTCTCCAGACATGTCTTCCTGCTGGAAACACAAAAGACAACAGGCTGCGAGAGGCCGGCGGGTGAAAACACAGCGGGGGTGTCATTCCACAGCGAGAGCATATTCAGACGTATCAGAAGTATTTACAGACTGCAGCTGCACTTTGGTTTTTCCGCTGACTTGCTTGGATTCAGCCAACATGACTCAAAGTCACACGGGAGTGCTAACTTGTGACTAAATCAACAACAACAGAAACATTTTTTTGGCAGAATAAAGACAAGATTTTCAGATTTCAGTGATTTGACCGAAGCCCTATATTACCAAAGATCTGTGGTTACTATTTATGACATCACTAAGCTCTCAGAAGTAAGAGTTTCCGAAGCGGTAATACTGCAGTAACACCACAGAAGACAAATGGGATTAAGGAGTGAAGAAGCACCGGGGTGGAAAAGAAAGATAAATGGAAGGAAGCTAAGTGGGCTGATGAAACTGATAGTTTTTGCTCACCTGGGGTCATTTATATGATAATATGAGGCTTATAACAGTCACACAACGCTCTGGAATTATTATATGTAGGAAGGACTCTCCAATCTGAGTGTTCATCAAGACGTGAACGTCCATATGAGCATTCATTCTGCACAAACGCACACATGATTTTACATATAAAAGACTTCAAACAGGGGCAGAGACTATGCAGCAACTGGCCACAGAATTTAAAACCCACCCTCTGTAGCAATACCACCTCTGACCACATGGGGAGAAGACATCACAAAAAACAAAAAGAATCATGCTTCACACCCTAGTAGGAAAAAGTACAACTAGAAGACATCCCCTCTCTTTAGTATTGCTTTGTTAGAGGCTGTTTTGTTAATGTAGCAGATCTTTAGGTGGAGCTGCTACATACAGCGGCTTTAAAGGTTCTGGATTTACGATGTGGCAGTTAAACTCAGATGTAGACGATGAAAATGTTGGAACTAGTTGCCATTAAACTAAGAACAGAACTATATTGTATTAGACAGATATGAACCTTAATGATCTCTTGGCAGAAAAACTATCTAGCTTTATTTAGCTTACAACAGAGAGGAAATCAATTTATTGCAATAAAAGGACGAGCCAAGTGCAGTATATTATATACAAAAACAGTTATGTCACAACATCAACAGATGCTCAAGGTGTCTGTTTTTGTTTAAAACAAACATAAGAATATTAGATAAATCATTGAAGTTTTTTTTTTTTTTTACTTTAAAGCAGCACAAAGGAATGTTTTGTACTTTTTAGATTTTTTGTTTTTCAAGCTCAGATGGTTTCTGTGCAGGCGTGGAGGTTAAGTCAGTTTTACTTTTGTTTGGTCTCCAGCTCAGTCTCTCTCATCTCTTTCTTGGACCTCGGCCTCGATGCCAACTGTGGCTCTGTGAGGTGGCGTCATCGTTTCTCATGTGACTCAGTGCCATAAAGCAAAACCTAGCTGTCAGCAGTGACGATTGAGTCAGGAGTTCAGTTATTTTGCCTGTTTTTTGACGTTAGCAGGGACAGGAGACGAAACTTCCTAAAAGTGATGGAATATTCCGTCAGATGAAATTGAACCTGATATTTTAGCTCTTTTGTTTTCTGCATCTCAGCCAACCAGGTACACACACTCACAACCTCCCTTTCACAGTGTCTTGCATACAGTTCTGCGAGGCAAAAGGCATTTTAAAATAATACCTCACTCTAACACCCACATTTTCCAAACCATATCCCAGATGTTCAGAATTCACACTGGCAGCCGTACACCTTCTCGGCCTGAACAAGCACAGCCCCTCATGTTTGAGCCATGGTATGACATCACCCTCCCAAGTCAACCATAAATTCTTTAGGAGCTGACTTTATGAGCCACCACCTCCAACAGATTTGTCATCCAAAAATCCAGCATCCTCACAAAACTAATGACAACTTCAGCTGCCTGTTGCCTTTTAGCGCTAATTAGAAAATGAGTGTGTTAGGTCAGCGAACTACGAGGGTATAAGATGTGAACGTTTCCACTCAAAGCACCACCAGTAGGGTCTCAGAATGGGTCTCGAAGAACAGATAAGAGGCTCATGCTGAAAACTGTTTCTCAGGCTGGTTGTTATTTAGCTTATAATATATTGAATAAGTTTTTCCTTTTTGGATCAAATTTGTGCACATATTTAAAGGTCTGGAAATCTTTTGCAAAAGAGGCCTGCGGACATAATGGCCTGCGAACACTCACAACTCCCTCAAAACGATGTTTACACCCTCTACGTGGATAAAATAGGTCACGGAGAGCAAGCTGTGCCCCATAAAGCAGCTCAGACCTGAATATCTGCGATGTGTTACTGCTGTCGGAGAGCTGAGACGCACATCTAATGAGCCCCTCTCTTGTTTGAAGTCCAAAATGATATCTTGTTAGTCACCCATTCAGAATGGGCAGCAAAGCACGCAAGGGTGCTAATTATAACATCTAGTGTGGGGGTGGGGTGGAGGGGGTCTGTCTCCCTATTTGCAGCATGTGTCAGTGTTTACCTCACAGCACAAGCCACATGCAGCCCTCCACATCTGTGGAGCAGCCCCATGTTTTGTCTTTTTTTTTTTTTTTCTTCTTCTTCTTCATGGACTTAAATACCAAAAAGAGTTCAGAGGGTACAACAGCAGATTATATGGATAAATATATTGATGTGTGTGTGTGTGTGTGTGTGTGTATGTGTGTGTGTGTGTGTGTGTGTGGGGGGGGGTCATCACTGTGGTAATACAGCAGGATGATATGCTGTAAAATTCTGATGATGCTAAGTCTTTCTTTTCTTTGTTTCTCTTTCAGCCTTTCATTTACAATGTGAAACCTGGTCTTTAAAGGTGAGCGTGCAACATTTTCCTCTCCAAATTAAGACCCCCCCCCCAAAAAACAAAAAACAAAAACCGTTGTTGCTTCCTGTGCTCTCTTGTTTCCCTCCTCCCCGTTTCTGGCATCGCTCCAGTGGCGTGAGAGAGAGGAGAAGAGCTGAGGCAGGGGTTTTGTTAAAATCCAGCTATAATAAGTCCTGGGTAAAAGCAGGAGGTCAAGACAAAGAGAGCATGAAAGTTCTTCTATCCCTGTTTCCCTGCCGTGGCCTCCTCCTGTGAACATGGAAGCTAAACGTAGATTTGAAGATGGATGACAGTGGAGAAGCCTCAGGAACTGAGGAGGGTTATACTTTACCATATTGTGTAGACAAAAAGTCACCCTTTAGTTTCATTGAACATTCATTTGGTTTACGCTCACTCTAACGAAGTTGTCCAAATGTATCATTTCCGCTTCTACGACTCTTTCAGGACCTGCAGCTTCATCAAAATCCAACAAAACAATCCACCACCTTCTAGATTGCTTCGATTTGTTAGTGAGTTGTCACCAAGGGACAACATCCATCTTCTCGCTGAACAGTCATCAATGTGGAAAAAAAAAAAAGCAAATGAAAAATTGCAATTCCTCAGTTGACCACTAGGGGTTGGCTCCAAAAGATAATGACTCTCCATTGACCCCCATGTTAAAATGTCTAATTGTTCATGTTAAATTTACTTACAGTCTGGTACAAAAATGGTTTTGGTCTTCACAAATAACAAATAGGGTGTATTTTTATGTACCTAATAAGTGATCATATAAAGCTTCTGCACACAAATGTATTTGTAGATGATTCATTTCACAAATGCACAAATTTTATTTCTTTTTGGTCAGATTTATTTCACATGGTGACAAAGCTTGACTTAGAACCACAAACTCTGGAACACTGGAATCATTTGAGCTCAATATTTTACAGTTTTAAAATAATTTGGGGCTTTGATTTTTGTGCTCATAAAGACCTACTTTTTGAACGACAATCCACTGTAGGTGACTGACATCGGAGAACGAACATCATTCATCTTTCAGCTTTTATTGAAAATGGATGCTGAAGTGCTTTCCCTCACAGATGCAGGAATATCCTGACATGAGAGCAACAGATTCTTCTGCCGGTGTATTAATTTTAATGCAAACAGGAGAAGAACCTACAGATGTGTATTTGTCCATTATTATCATTGCAGAGTCCTGGGTGGGTATGCCAGTTCAGGTTTAGAGTATTCATGTCAGACAAATTATACATCACCTAAACTGCATGTTATAGTGTTACTCCTGCATGGGCTATATGTACAGTTAAAAAGACTTCATCATCGATTTAAATTCAAAAATACTTTATTAATCCCAGAAGGGAAATTAACCGACCAGTTAACCAATCACAAGAGTGTACATTAATAGGCAATTTAACAGAACTTTTTCAGGTTTTTAGCTTGTTTATGGGAATTATAGCGGGCATTCCTGTCTCTAAAATGACTGTTAAGTGAGTTTTAAGCTCCATGTTGTATGTGAGAGGAGAGGGAGAGGGAGAGGAGCACACGCTCCAGAAGTTTCTCCTGGTTTTTCTCTGACATTTCATTTCTCTCCAGCTGCGGAAGTCCAGCACCAAGATGTCACACAACCACAACATTTTTCCTATGTGGGCGTACTGAGAGTGGAAATGAAAGAGTGGACAGTGAGCAATCACAAAATAAGAAAAAAAAAATCCTTTTAGCATGGATGGGAATAAAAGAAAAGCTACTTTCTTAAACTTTTTTGAATGAACAAATGGTGGCGATGGTAGAGTTTTTTTTATAACTTGGACAGAGATGGACTGTTCTTGTTGCACCCAGATCATCTCAGCTCTTTTGCTTATTCAGCAAACTTCTGCGACTCAGCCTCCCCCCCTGCGTCATCACGCGCGCGCACACGCGCAGACGCTCCCTTAAAGACGCTGAAGTTAGCTTCCGATTCGACGTTTATGACAACATTTAAAGGAGCCGTTTCCTATAAAGTAAATCGGAATTATACAAATTTCCTCGTTTTTTTTTCCACAATAAAGCGTGTCCTAAACTCTTCACCAGATATTTGTTGCTGTTTTAAATTCACCTTTGAATCAATTTCCGTCAAAAATTGCTTCCACAACTCGAGTTTCACTTAATTTTCTCCTCTACAATAATGTCGCAAACTAACTTCAGCTTCTAAAAAGCAGCCTAGGAACTTATTTTATTGTTTACTTTATTTTCAAACACGGGTTATACTATTTCCTCATCAATAAAAGCAAAAACGCATAAAATAAATAAATAAATAAATGAAAATAAAGCCAGAGGCCCCAATGACAAACCTGACAAAGGATTTCACTTTTCTTTTTTGAGGTTTTTCCTCATTTATTTCGCCACAAAAAGTGTTTTAAATGGTATTCAGTGGTTTCTTTATGAACAGAAACTTACTTATCGAGGACAAAGTAGAGGTCAAAAGCGCCTTGACAGGAGCTCTCCTCCTCCTCCTCCTCCTGCAGCTCCGGCTCAGTTCTCGCGGATGGAGAAAGGAGTAAAAGTAATCCGAACAAAGCCAGAACCAGACGCATGTTGGACAAAAACTTCGCCATAATCTCACTTCGGTGGGGTGAAAAAAATATTCCTTTTTTGAGGTGGAAAAAGAAAATAAAACAACAAACTATCTCTACTAAAGAGGGTTTTTTCCCCCACCCTTCTACATCCCAGTAACGGTTAGTAAAAGTGTGGATGCAGAGACAGCAGAAAGACTAAAGGGGATGCTTTTGCGTCTCTTAATGTGGATCTCAGTTGACAGTCACGACCACCCGCATCCCCAGTGTCTCTCGCAAGGACTGGTTCAGGAAAAAAAAAAGTTCTTGGACAGCGCAGACTCCACATGCAAGGGGGGAAGAAAAAAAAAAGTTCTTTAAAAGAAATCCTAAATCCAGCTGAAGATATTATAAAATGATGGGATGGGTGGATTCATAATAAAAATGGAAAATCTGGTTTAGTTCAAAGAGCTGAACAGATCTGTGTTTTGTGGAGCAGTGTTTGGCACTGGGGGAACTGGGAGCCGGGGGGACAGACTTGACTGAAGTGGTCCAGGTTTCATATTTCATCTTGAGGAGGAGAGGAAAAAAGAAAAGAGGCAAAAATGGGTCAGGAGCCCATTTTGCGCCTCCCTCCCTCACGTGGCAGACTGGCGCATTTCGCGGGGAATGGGGTCCCACAGGATGAGATGATGACAGGAGCTGTAATGGACATCACTGCACCCGTGTCATTCTTTACACCAAACCCATGTGTTAATCTATTTGCGGTTATAGAACATTTACCCTCATAATTTGTTAACTTTTCTTGTTTATTACCATTTAAATGCTATAGGCAGTTAACTGGAGAAAAAAAAACCCTCTGTTGTCACCAGCAGGATTCTAGAGTGGTTATGAAGCTTTTTTTGTGAGCTCTGGTGGTCACCATTGCTATCTAATGTAAAGAAATGATCAGAGCCAAACTCCAATATTCTAACTGAGATGAAGATGATGGGAAAGGTTGAAGTTTCTTGATTGACCACTGGGGCTGGCTCAAAAAGCAAACGGATGGACCCCAAAATGCCCTTTGTAGCAAAAAACAAAAACAAAAAAAACACAAATGAAAAAAATAACACATATACTTTTGATCTCCTTAGCTAGACTTAACACTCAGGAAAATAGTAGGGTTGGATTTTTTTTTTTCTTTCATGTACCACATGTGGAAAAATTATATATCGCAACTATAAAGACGGAATAAAACAGGGTAAACTGGTCAGGGCTAACCTGGGACCCGTCTGGTCTGTTTCTAGCTCATCTGCTTCTGCCGCCTCATATCATTTCATGACCCTTCAGAGTCGACTAACTGGACCACTAATCAACAAAATCTTTTAACGAGAAACAGAGAATAGACTTGCCTGACTTGCAGGCAACTGTGTACCAGTTCTGTGAGGGGCAGGCTGACGAACGGCTTCAAATGCACTCTTCAGAAAACCTTTTTAATTTTTTTTTTTAAGCATCTGCCTGCAAACATGTGGAGTATATAATGCCAAGACGATCCGCACCTTTTTCTTTAATGTGAAATTTGCTCTTGCAGCAGATGTAGGTTTTCTTGTGCATATGTGAGAGTGAGAGTGAATGTGTTCACCAGCCCTCTAGACATTTTATTGGGACCTGAGACAGATTCTGTCAAAGTGAACTAAAATCACCGACAGGGAAGCACAAAAAGGACAGACAAAGACACAATGATGGGTGGTTGTGGTGGGTTTAGTATGATGATGCATGTGGTGCTTTTGTAGTGCGGTGCATGTAAATGAATGTCTGGTGGTTTGTGTTGTGACGTTGGCTTGGCTGAAGGAGCCGGGAGCCATGGCAGATCATTTGAGGACCCTTCCCTGTGGAAGTCTGTTGGGTTTCGCACTCAATCGTTCCATTTATCACAGGCTGATGGCGGTAGGTTTGTCTGACCGCAACACATGTACGCAAGGGATAGATGGTGACCAGCGAGTCCCAGCAGAGCTCTGCTAGCCCTCGTTTCAGCTCTGGGTGCATTGGTTTCAGACGATGTTCTAGTAGCAACACTTGAAATTAGGTTGCTTGGACAGATTTAGCCTATTTTAGCTTAGCTTAGCCTAGCTTTTGACTTCTCAATTCCATAATTCTAAGTCATAATTCTTAAAACCGACACATTGTTTGGATCAATATCCTGCAGCATGAACCATCTCAGGTCCAACCTCAGTGATGAGCTTGCTTTGTTTACTCTGAAATAGTGTTGAATTCAGATGTGAGTTGGGACTGGGAAGCCAGTAATGGTGATCCTAAACCACAATACATCCACCACTGCCTGTTTACTGAGTATTTTTGACTAGACACTTGAAAAATTGTTCCCCGTTTGAAGTTGGCGTCACTAGTGGTGCAACACTGTTTACCTACAGTGGAATGATTTGGTTAAATCTTAAAAAAAAAAAAAATCATATAAAGGATGTTTTAAATCCTTTGTCAGCAACCTTATGTCTTTACACTTTCAATCCCCCAAAGACAGGTTTAAATTTATTACCACAACACGCTACTCTTGTCCACTTGTCCCCATTGTCCCCATACATGGTAATCCTTCATTAAATATAACCGAACATCCCCTGCTTCTCAGGGCCTCAGCCTCACCTGTAAAGCCAAAATGCCTTGTATATAACATTTACTGTCACATAAAAAAAAAAAAAAACTATTAATATACAGACTATACTATTACCATTAGTCTATGTAATTTTATCCATTAGACATTCATTAGTTATATGTTTTCATTTGGGTTACAGTAGCTTAATAATTGCTTTCTAGGAGGTCACTTGGAAAACATCTTCAGTCATGTTTCTGGATATTATGCAATGAATGCTTTTGTGTTTAACAGAATGAATAAAATCAACCATCTGTAGATGGGGAACTTAAAATCCACTTAAGAAAATTAGCAGAAGAACTTCTGTGTGGTGTTTCTTAAAATAAAAGAGAGAAAACAGGACAAGCACAAACTCATTTATCTTTCACTTCATTTGTCTTTTTTTATTGTGTCTCACCACTGGAATTGATACAACCCAAGTAGGTCCACATGACATGAAATTTACTGCATAGAGATATAGCATTTTTCATCCACAATGAGGACGTTGGATGAGATCAGCCCAGATTAACAAATACCTTTCAGAGGCTGCAATCCCAAATATCCAGCAAAAGAAAAGAAAAGCAAAGTTGTTTTTTTTAGTATATTTGTTTAATTCTTTTGCCTCTGTTAAAAACTGCTTTGCCATTGCAACACAGCTTGATCATCGTTTCTTCACAAGACTTACATTAGCTTTTCATTCACAAAATCCAACAACAATCAATGTAGCTCTTTACAGGCACAAAGCTAGAGAAAATATGGTTAAACCTTTGTTCTACATTGCAGACATATTGCAACAAGAAGGCTTAGGTAATAATAACAGATTACTCTTTGTACTGAACCTACATTGTTCACCTCTTACAGAAGCCTAGATTCATGAGACCCTCTGGCTAACAAAGCAAATGTAAAAAGGCGTCTCCCTGGACTTTTTTTCAGGACATGATTTACTGGTGACCAACTAAGTGCTTGTTGAGGATGCCCTTGGCCATCTCGAGAGCAGCGCCAGCTGCAGCGGGAATGTGAGGCGCGATGCCAGTTCCCTCCCAGGCTAGTCCAGCTGTAATGTCAGAGTGGACTGTAGGGATGCTCAGGAAGATGTCGCTCTTGCCAACCTGGAAGATCTTTGGTGGGTGGGAAGCCCCGGCAGTGGTCTCTCCAATAATCATAGCACGGCCCAGTTTTTTCATAATGTAAACGAACTCCTCTGCAGCGCCAGCAGTGGTTGCGCTGGTCAGGATGATGAGGCTTTTCTTGGAGCCGTACCTTTTGCCTGATGAAGAGGGTGAGATGAAGGAATCGCAGGGTTGGGGAAGTGATTAGTGGATAGTGTCAAAGACTTATTGTACAGATGTACTTGTACCAATGGATTATGTAAAGGAAGGACTTAATGGTTGGGCTGAGACCGAGGTACATTTCTGAACAACAGAAACAGATTAGTAATGGAACAAAGTACTTGCCACAGAAAGAGGCTCTTTTTAGTGACACAAAGGAATGTTACTACTTTCAGGCAGCTTTAAGCCATAAACTGCTTGTCACAAACTTTTTGGAAGCTAATATGTGAAAATTGCTAATTTATGAAAATTTTACCATTTGATTTAGAGCACATTAACCATTGCTACCAGAGGGATGTCTAACCTTTTACTGAATTTTGAAATAAGTGTATAAAGTAGATTACAATGGGTTACTTTTGTCTTATTACCTGTGAGCTCAGGCAGGGTCATGAGCTCCATGGTGGTGCCAGTCTGTCTGTCATAGAGCTTGTCCAGCAGAATTTCCTTGTCTCCATCGAAGAAGTAAGAGCAGAAGCCTGCAATGGCTGTTGTTGGCCCACCGATGTTGTTCCTGCAAATCCAAATGATTAAAGGCAATCCCAGAAACGTTGAACTTGTACGATGAAGGCCAATCTTTTGTTAAATCACCCTGGCCCTTTTTGAGTTTTTTATAATAAGATATGGGCTATGTGGACTGAGCTTTAGCAGTTTCTCTGGATGTTTTGTAAACCATAGTGGACGAGGAGTTGGAATAACTTCCACTGTGACAGCAGTTACCCACCTGAGGTCAATGATCATAGCATCTGTGTTGAGAACTTTGTTCCAGACATTGTCAACAATGATCTGTGCAATTTGTTTGACTTCTTCAAAGTCTCCAAACATGTCGAAGCGCAGGTAGCCAATGTTGTTTTCAAACACGTCAGTGTGGAAGGAGACTTTGATCAGCTCAACATACATTTCTGGAGTATAAGCCTGCGGAGAAGTGTGAACACCTGCTTAGCATTTATATCGAGACATTTCGAGAGAAAAAAAAATCTACATTTGAACATGAATAGGCTAAGGCTTTTTTTTCCCAATTTGAAATGATACTAATTTTGAGCAAAAACGCAATGATCTTACTGTATCAGTGAGTGCCTTACCATGGCTGGTGGGGCTGGGGCTTTGCTGCCAGCCCTCAGACTCTTGTCCCCAGAGACAGCCTTGAGCTCAGCTGACAGCTTCGTCTCCAGATCCTCCTTGGACACAACCTTGCTGAACTCATCATTTGCCAGGAGCTCTTTTAGCTTTTCTGCAACATCTGCCCCAGTATTTTCAAAGGCATAGTTGTTGGCAATGAGGGTGGCAGATTCCTCAATGATGGCTGGAACTTCGGCACGGAGGCTGATGATCTTGATGGCAGCAGCAAGAGCATCCTCTGAATCAATTTCCAAATCTGGAGACACGCCTGTGACCTCCCAACTGGAGCCTGTTATAGGGTTGATGGACTTTGCAGTTGGCACGGTAACATAGAAGTCAGTGTCACCTAGCTTGAATTTGTCAACTTTCAGTGAACCCCCAGCGGTGTTCTCACCCACAAGGGTAGCTCTCTTCAGGTTCTTGAGGCAGAAGGCAACATCTTCAGCAATGCCCTTGGTGTTTTTGCTGATGAGGATAATCAAGGGCTTGATTATGCCATATCTCTGCCCCAGCAGTGTCTGCATAGACATCAGCTTAGTGGTGGTGTTTGAGGGACGGTCATAAACACTGTCAATGTGAATCACGGGCTCAGCCTCGGTGAAGTAAGAAACAATGTACGGGATGCCTGAAATATCACCACTGCCAGTGTAACGTAAATCAAAGATCAGAGCAGAGGTGGGCAGGATTTTATTCCAGATTAAGTCTAAAAGCAAATGGCCAACTTTTTCAGCGACATCCTCCCCAAGAATGTGGTCAATTCTCAGGTAGCCAATGTTTCCCTCCAAGATGTCTAGTTTAATGGAGTTCTGGATGACGGCGATGAGCTGCTCAGGGGGCAGAGGAGGCAACTTCGGGTGAACCACAGGAACATAGTCTGGTTCATAGGAGACCTTCACACGTGTGTCACTGACTGTGGTCTGAAATTCGTCACTTAAAACACGGGCCAGCGATTCGGCATCTGGCATGCTGAGGACTTCTGTGTTTGAATGAGCCTCTCCAATATCCTCCTTCATCCCCGTCAACTTCTCTGGCGAGCAGTAATTGTCCATGACGATTTTTGCCAGGTCATTGATAAGGCTGGGGGGAAATGAGGCGCGCAAAAAGGAAATATTCCCCAAAATGAGCAGAGATGCCACCAGAAAGTGTGTCTTTGCCATTTTTGTCAATTTCATCAGACAAAAAGCAGGCAGTTTGGAAGTAGAAGCAAGTGAGCCGAACCTCCTTCCTCAAAGAGGTTCTTTGACAAATGGCACTGTTTTGGCAGCAGGGCGACTGTTAACACACTTGTAAGAGGATTAACTCAACAATAAACCTCTAATCGTATTACCTGAGTGGTTCTGCAAGAACAAGAAGGTGTTGGCAATGATTCCAGTCTACAATTTACACAAAGTAGTCTGGAGAGTTATTTAAAGCTACCTGTCTGAGAGGAGGTCAGTTTTATAACTAGGAAATATCCAAAAAAGGGATTAAGTGTATGAAAAATATTCACTGCTCCTAGGAAAATCCGTTATTTGCAAAGATTCTTGGTGTCTGTTATGTAACTTGAACGCAGAGATGTGTTAAATTAATTTCATGCCACACTGAAAATGAAGGGAAAATGTTTGTAATAAAATTGATGAACTCCCCAAAGTAACTGAGTAAACATGTGCCCCTCCCCCAGTAATTGTTCAAAATCAAACTGAAATATTCTTGTTAATAAATCAGAGACACTGGATTCTTTATTTCATGCATAGTACAGATTTATTAGCAGATGTGAAGGTTTATAGGGGGAGGAACTGGAGGATCCATTCAGGTTTGTTTGGTACTTGCTCCCTCTGCTGGTAAATTCTATTAAACAAAAATAGTTTGCCAACATAATGACAGTTTCATAAGTACAAAGGAATCACCTTAAAAACACAAGAGGATTCCACATGACAGTCAACATAACATGTTCCCAACTATATCATATTTGCTAAGCAATTACACTGGGAATCATACAAAAACACAACAAATCAAAAACCTACACATTTGAATACATACATCTACATGTTTAATGCAAATTATTATTATTTTTTTAATGTTGTTGTACTCACAAGAAATTAGATAGGGGTAAGGTGTTGTTGGCTACTGCACTATTGTTTCTTCTTTTCTAGTCTGAATTCCAGTATAGTGATTATAGGTTAATTGCCACAGTTAAGTGTTATGTAGGAGGTGTTGAAAAAAACAGTAAACATACATCCTCTTTTCTTCAGATCTGCCTCTAAAGGCTCCACTTCCACAGGTGATCAGTGTCTTTTGTTTTGATAGAATTTGATTAATTGCTTGCTATTTTTATGTAAAGAGAATCTTTGGTAATATAGCAAAAAAAAAACTTAGGAACTTATTTTATAAGAGTAATGGTCTGAATTGATCACTTTCTCATACTTGTTCTTTTGTAAGAGCCCTCAAAACAAAAGCACCAAACGTCTACCCTGGCTAGTGAATCATTTTCTCCCTCTATACAACAAAATAGTGCAGTTGCTCTGGATTCCACTTTCTAGGGGGCAGAACCAACAGATCGCCTCTGGATGCAACTGAATAGGTATACAACGAAGCATGTGATGTAGGTGGAGCAACAACCAGACTAGTATCAGCAACAGACATCCAAAAATGAAATACATTGGAGCAGGAACATTGGAAAATAACCACTCTCCATTTTGCAGAGAAAATTTTGTTTCTACGAGGGGTCATTAGCATTTCTGCTCTTAAATAGTGGCTCTTGGATACTCCCATTTAAATCATTGAATAAAGACTGTCCCCACTCTATTGGGATTGTTTTGTACATTCTTTACTTGTGAAAAATGCTGTGGATGTCAAGGGTACCTGACTCCTTTAGTGTAAGAGGATTTTCACAAAAGCAATGGCTATAACTGACCAGAATGCTGAACCTCAGAACTATTGACAGGAAACTGACAATCTGTTGACAATTCTTTAACACAAATTTGGAAGGCCACACAAACATTTACAGTGAGGTGGTGGCTAAACACAAGACAAATGATCAAATCAGTCCGAAATAAAATTTACATACCATACTATTTACTTTTTGTTCAAAAGCCTTGCTGCTATGATTTTCTGCGCAACTGGAAGAGCATCACTTGCTTGGACAATAACATGAGGTTCAACTCCTGAAAAGCCCCACACTTTCCCAGTGATGGCACTTATGACAGCCTGGTTAGGGATAGAAGCGTACAGAACAGTATCTTTGATCTGGTAGGTTCCACTTGACAAAGACCCTCCAATTGTTGGCTCCCCAATAACTGTGGCTCTGTTCAGTTCCTTCATGGTGCGAGTGAACACTTCTGCTGCTGACCCAGTCATATGACTTGTGAGAATAAAGAGAGCCTTAGAGGATCCGTATCTCTGACCTCTTATATGGGGCAATGTCATGACTTCAGTCAAAGTGTCTGTTGTGCTGTCAAAAACGTTGTAAAGATTTTGCAAAGGTTCAGTGTCAAAGAAATAAGAACACAAGAGAGGAATTGCTGTTGAATAACCACCAGTGTTGTACCTCATATCAATTATGAGGGCATCTGTGTTAACCATCTTGTTCCACACTAATGTTATAAGCTGAGGCCCAATGGCTTTTACAACTTCTATGTCAGCCATCATGTCAAACCTTAAGTAGCCAACGTTACCTGGTAAATGCTCAATTTTAAACAGAGCATCAATTAAAAATCCAACTTCTTCTGCTGTAGGGATCTTTGGGATATTGTGTCGTGGCTCAGGCTCAACATCACAATGAAAGACGTGAAGTCGGTGATCACCTGAACTCTCATGGAGATCTGCTGTCAACTGAGAAGCTAATGATTCGAAGTCAACCACTGACCGGTATAGTCCATCTTCCCATTTTCTGAACAAGTCTTTGCTAACCTGTAGCGCAACTTCATGGATTGCATAGTGTTTCTCTAACAGTTCCCCAACCCCTCCAATGAGTGACCTGAGACCTCTGTGGAACTCAGCAATTTCATGAACATGAGCCACAGCTTCTTCGGCAAGCACAATGGCATCAGGAACCACGCCGCCTCCCAGCCAGCATTCCCCATTGTTGTCTATAAAGTTTATGAAAGGTACAGTCACTGCAATTTTCGTTCCTTCTATTTGAAAGGTCCGTGAGTGCATCAGGGTACCAGAGGTAATTTCCCCAATGACTGTACCACGATTTAAGGACTGTATCAGGTAAGCAAACTCTTCTCCTGCGCTTGCAGTGTAGAAACTGGTTAACACGTAAACCCCGCGCCTTGAGCCGTAAGTTGGTCCTGTAATTTTGGGAAGAGAGTCGTGTTCTGTTGTTGTGTTCTGAATTCGGTCATATATTGTGAAAAAGTGATGCTTTTGGGAATAATCCTGTAGATAAGAAAGTATGACTTCAAGACAGTTAGAGGATCCTCCTGTGTTATAGCGCAGATCAATAATCAGGTTATCTGTATCTTTGAGGGGTTCCCATACCTTTTGAGCTATGAGTTCTTCTAGTTTAGCCACTGCAGATGTTTCGACTAGCTTGTCAAATCGAAAATAACCAGTATTGCCTGTGAGAATTTCCACTTTGAACACTGTTTCAATATATTCCTTTAATAATTCAGCATTGTCTGGTATTTTGTGAAGCTTAGTGTCTTCCTCTTCAGCGGCAGAATTGTCCTGCATGTATTTAATGATCAGTCGGGGATCTTCAGACACAGTCTGGAGGTTCTGGTTGAGTCTTAATGCTAAGTCCTCCTCAGATGTAAAAGAAAATAAATCTGCTGACTGTAAATGTTCCAAAAGTGCGGGAACCCTGTCAGTGAAAGCATAAATCCCCTTGATTATATCGGAGATACTTTGGAGAACCTTTGGAATGGCACTCCTTACCACCAGAAGTGATTTGGCTTTCGTGACAGCTTCCTTAGCAATGACACTGACTGTCGGCGAAACGCCACTCACTTCCCAGCTCTGGCCGGTTATTGGATTGACAGATCTTGCAACAGGAACTGTTATGTAAAAGTTGGACTGAGCAATTTTAATCTTTTGCACTTTTACTGACCCACCAGCAGACCTTTCTCCAACTGTGATAGCCCTCCTCAAGTTTTTTAGGGTATATGCAACTGCCTCAGCGGCCCCAATAGTGCGCCTACTGGTCAAAATTATAACATCCTTTTTCCTTCCATACCGTTTCCCCATTGTTGATGGAATGGTCCACAGCTCCCTGGTTGTATTTGAGGGCCTGTCATATATAGTGTCAATGTGAATGAGGGTTCCAGGATCTGAGAAATAGGAGATTATGAAAGGAACTCCAGAAAGCTCTCCAGCTGTGCTGTATCTCAGGTCAAAGATTAGTGAGGATGTTTGAGCAATTTTGTCCCAGATGTTGTCCTGCAGCAGAGAGTCAAGCTTTGCTGCTGTCTCTTGCCCTATGATCTGATCGATCCTCAAATAGCCAACATTGTTTTCCAGGATATCCACTTTGAAAGAGTTTCTCACCAGCCGGATCAATTGGTCTTTCGGGAGCAATGGCAGCTTCGGTGGCATGACTGGGACAAAATTAGGCTCATATGAAACAGTCAGTCGTGGATCATTCAGGGCTCCTTGGACTCCAACTGTGAGCACAGTTGCCAGGGTCTTCCTGTCTGAAATCTGCAGGATTTCTCCACTGTTGATCGCTTGTTGGATGGCTTCCTGCATCCCGACCAAGTTCTCAGGGAGGCAGTAGTTCTCCAAAAGGATCTTGGCCATTTCTAATACCAGTGCTGGCTGGAACGACGAGTTTGCATAAAAAGTACATAAGAGAAGTATCCAAGGTAATGGTGAGGCGTGTTGCGCCATCACAGGAATCTTGATCCACACTTACTGAAAGAGAAGCTCTCTATCTCCCTTTTCACTAGGCTGTACTAGTTCATTTGTCTGTGGGGAATTGAAGGATTTTCGTTGGGGGTAAAATATCATTGTCCTAGGTTTTTTTGGACAACGACATCAGTGTAAGAGGCTTTTGTCCCCAATAAACCTTTAATCGCATTATCTTTACTGCTTCAGACAGCAGACAAAAGCACACAAAATAAAAATTTGTAGATGGATGTGCAGATTCTGGTGCCCTTATTTTGTGTGGAAAGCTGTGTGCTGAATGTAAAATGACTTGTTGCAACTAATAGTTCAGTGTCATCCATAATTACACTTTAGTCTAATTTAGGCTGGATGTGCACTCTGCATCATTTGTCAGTTTTTTGTTTGTTTTTATATACTGCAGAGCTTGCTGACAGAAACTTTCACCGTACTTCTCCCTCCTCTTAGCTCCCTTGTCTGTTATGAAAGCTTATGGTGGTGTATTCTGGTGCTGTAGGTGGCTTTAGGGGTTCATGTCTGGGTCACTCCATGGGTGACATGATTACAGTTGTGGAAATGCAGCAAAGCCTTCTTAAAATACATGCAGGATCAGATTGGGGTGGAAAAAAGGGAAAGCACACCCACCTTCTCAGTGTAGAAACAAGAGGTTTAATGGAAAGGGTGATTTTTTTCAAATCTGGATTTAATGGTGACTAAGCTGCCTTCTTCTGTTTCTACAGGCAACCTTTTATATTCAAACTTAGAAACTCTGTATTTGCTGATAAATTAGAGCAGACCTGCATTTTGGTCATGAACCCAACAAAAGTATGAACTTTAGCACAAGAAATTTAAGCACCTGAATGATCCCGATCCTTGCAGTTGTGCAGCTCAGACAAGCTGCATGATGCTTAGTTACGTCTTAACTTTTAATACGACTTCATGCCTTACATAAGACAATCCTCTCTGTACCAACTCTCAAGATGTTATAATCAACTCCTTTGAAACACTGAATTCCACTAGTTAGTCTCCGTGTAGAAGTTTAGTGCCTTCAGTTTCTCCAAACTCCAATGCTAGAGACACCCATCCTTATTACATGTAGAATTAATGAGCACATTTTGATTTAAATGTCACAAAAACATGACTAGGGTTAGAAAATATGTACTGCAAGACCTTTTACATTTTACCACTTAAAGGTTGCAGTTCCTGTCATGTCAAGTGGATGCAACTACACAAAACAGCCTCGAGATATGTCGCCATCTCGCAATTTTTAAACAAGGATTTGAAAATTACTACATTTTGGATGTATAAGCCTTTTTTTTTTTCAAAAGCAATACACTTAACAAGAAGATTGGAAATAAAAGCTGACATTAAGTCAGCTGTATAGACAGAGAAAAAAAAAACAGTAGTCAAAGCCAAATCAATCTTTTTTTTTTTGTCTCTCTGGCCTCAGAAAACATGAAAATGGACTCACTGGCCCTGATATCAGTGCTATTTTGAGATGAACAGTTTAGGGATTCTCAGACATGTTAGTGTTTGCACAAACTTGTCCCCTCACTGGTTTAGAAGGTTCAGCTCTGATAAGCTGGTGTCACTGACTTCAAATATTTACAAAGCTAAAAGTATGCATCGCTGTACAATGAAAACTGATGTATTTTATGTGGTAGAACTTCCATTGACAAGATTAATCTAGCATAGTTTATTTTTATTTGACCACCATATATTTCCATTATGTGATAATAATATGAGGTAGATTGGTCAGTTGCACACTGGAAATTTTCCTCGATATAAAATACCATCCAGTTATTTTACATGTACTGGAAATTCTGCAGTTGATAGCATTCAGCATCGTTTACAGTGTAGCACACATTTGAGCTGCAGCAGCTTATGCGGTTTTGAAAATGGCAAAAGAGATCTTTAAATTTTTATTTATTTCTATAACTATATTGCACTACAACAAAGAGCAGTATTTGTTTTAATAGTCTGAACTGTAAACTGGTCAGTTGCAGAGTGGAAACTTTCCCAGCAGTAGTATTTTACATGTACTGGAACAATCTGCAGCTGCTTGTATTCAGCATGCTCTGCACCACATTCTAGCAATATAATACACATTTGTACTGGAGTATGCAGTTTCTGAACTTTCTTTTTTTATTTCTATGACTACATCATGCTTTACAACTGCAAAAAATATTTGCTGTCATAATCTGAGTTGTAAACTGGTCAGCTGCCGAACGGGAATTTGCAAGTGCTTGAATTCTGCATACAACATCCAGCATTTTGGTGAAATCAGAATACAATAGTAGCTTAACAGTCAATACCTTTTCAAGAAATGTCTATGGAGATCTTTTTTTGTTTCTCTCAATCACTACATAGTATTTTAGAAAAAGTATTTGTGGACATAATGCACACTGTATTCTGTAAGAAGCTTAAACACTGTAGCGTTGTAGGCGAAGAAGACCTGTCGACATTTTTAATGCATTTGCCCCAGTTCCAGTGATAACTGGACAAATTCACTTTCTCAGTCTCACCAAAACCAGCAACTGTAACTTTAAATGTGCAACAGATCAGTGATCAAACACTGAGAAAATAAATTCTTAGACTATATATCATATAACTTGTCATTGAAGTGCCTCATGAGGTCTCATCTTTGAGTGAAATGAATCTTCCTCTCATCTTGTTAGCACTGCTGCCCTCAAGTGTACACATCAGGTATATTTTCCTGTCATTTGTAATTGCAGCATAGGAAGTCAGTAAGAGCAGAATTAGAGAAGCCATTTTTACAATTTCTTGTCTTTTCTGTCCTGCAGTGTTTTATTTATCTTTTTATTCATGTAAAAGGCACATCGATAGTCTACTCATATCACATATTCCCCAACGGCTGAAGAAGCAAAAATACAGCACATATGAACTTTTACAACTTTTAGCTCAGAGGTTCCACATTATTAACAAAGGTGGTAAAGGTCCCGTGATCTTATTTAGGTGTCAAACATGTTTTAATATGTGGCTCAAAAATGCATATTGTGGAAATGGTGGCATCAGAAGATTGTTAATCTTTGTAAAATCTTTTCTATGTGACTTAGATCTCTGGCTTATAGTCTTTAAATGTGAGCGGATATCCAACTTCAGTTCTTCAAGAAGTCTTTTCTAAAGTCCTCTAGTGCATCATCAGCTCTTTCTCTTCAAGCATTACTTTCTTTAGCCTCTTAGTCGCCTGTGCTGTGATGTCCACTATGACTCTGTGAGCTACTTTTAACAGTGTTGTGAGACTTCTGCATCTATTTGTGCTGCACCCTGGAAAGCAAAGCTGAATCTGGAGGAAGTGGAATAATATCTTTATTTTGAAGAAGAAAAGAATGAGGAAAAGAGCGAGGATGGCTGGCTAGGCTATGCTATCTCAGAGTCATCCACTATAATCCAAAATACCTTAATACCATCAAAGTAAAATGCAATTCATTGTACTATGGACTGTGAAATAGAAACAGATGTCTCCAATGCTTGTATTTTGCTTTTATTGAGAATGATCTATCAAATTAGAAAGCTGTAAATGCATAACATTACACTTACATTTTAATTTTTAAATACAGGATATAACAACAACAAAAAAAAAAAACCTGCCAGATCTTAGTTTGTTCAGTCCTCAAGAACAAAATGTAGATACCATAAAATATAGACGAGTAAAAACAGGAAAAGAAAGGCAGAATGAAACTTTTTGCACCAAATGAGTAACTTTATTGAAGACATCACAAAGAGCAATTATGTCCAGTCATTGAAGGTTTACTGTTTAGCTTGTTTAAGGATAACTGTTCTCATGGCAGATATAATTTCAGCAATTGCATGCGTGTATTTATGTAGTAAACTGTATGTGTTGCAGTACTTAATGTATGCTAATACAGTTAACAAAATATACTCCTAATGATAATATACAAATTTACATGAGCATATCAGCAAATGAACAGTGAATACATTTTAGCTTATTTCTTATCAGCTTATTTTTACCAGTTGATTCTGTTGAATCTTTTGCAGAAATAAAATGAGTAAGTGAGTACTAGTAATTTAAATATATAATTAAAATATAAAATTAACAGAACCAAATTCCTTATCCTTTAAAAAACTTTTGTTGTCCTGTTTCATATTGTGTGTTGCACCTAAATATTTTTAATTAATTATTTTTAAGGCTCTATAGAAGTATGATTTTATAGACACATTTCAAAAGTTGAATATATTGCACACATAAAATGCTTGTATCATTTTGTTTTCCATTTAGTGTCAATATTTGCAAGTAAAATAATAATTTTACCAAAAACAACCTTTTAAAAAAAGAATAAAAAGGAAATAGGATAAAAAGCTAAAACAAATTATTATGCAAAAATGTATATTTTGATGTAAAATGGAAAGAAATGGGGACTCTATCTCAAATCATGGACTGACAGGAACTTTCTTTGGTCAGTGCTCTCAAATATTTTGTGCATACTAAATAAAGATTTCCTTGTTGTGGTGTGGCTCTGCTGCTCTTCAATGACTCCAGCAAAATGTGAATCATATCCTCTAAGGAATTCTAGAAGGTGATCACCAAGTTTCGTGAACTGCCTTTTTGAAGCCTGAAATACGGCAAATCTTCTTTTCATTTCATAAAGAATGGTTTGTTATCTGTTTTGCTAAAGGAGACATTTCAGAGATCTCAAGCACATTTCATGATGGTTCCCATTCATGGGATATTTATGCTTCAATGTCGAACCAGCATTTGTCTGCCGTAGCTGCATCATAACCTGCTTCGTAGCCTGACGTGCTCCATCTATAGAAGTGCAACTACGCGTTGGGTTGACATGGACTACTAATGTGACTAGCCTGCTTGGTAGCATAGTATTTCATTCTGCTGTTCTTGATACTAATTCCTTGTCCTCATTTTCAAGCCAGATAGGAAAACAGATAGATGTAATGTCAGTAAAAGTTACTGTTGTTCAACATTTACCAACACCAACCAATGACCGTCTATAAGTACGAATAAACACTTTTCATTGGTTTCTACAAAAAGTTTTTGAAGCCCAGGTTTACTCAAACTGTGTGGCGCAATGTTACAAAGAGGTGAGACAAAGCTGTGAAAATCAATGGTTGAGTCAATGGCTAACTGTCTTTTAAGCACTTTAGATGAATCTGGGCACCTAATAAAACTTCATCAAAAAATCCCGACTCATACAGTTTTCATAGATATAACATCCAACTATTTTTGTACCAGGCTGTAAAGATGTTAAATTCTGTTTAACATGGGGGTCAATGGGGATTTGTGCTATTTTGGAGCCAGCACCTAGTGGTCACGTGGAGGAACTGCAACAAAACGTATTTCCTCCTTGAGCTTCAACCCGGAAGAGGGTGGTTGCAACTTGACTCTAACTCAGATAAGTTATTTTGCATGTGCTCTGTTGCAAAGAACCCACACTGCCATCTAGTGTTTAGTAGTGTAATTACAGAACAACAATTGGTATAAATATCAACTACAATGTAGGCTACATACACGGGCTGCTTGCATGATGGCTAGTAGAGACATAAATCAACCTTTAGATAAATCTTTGTCATCTTTCTCAACAATAGGGACTATTCAATCAAAACACTGGAGTTTGGTATTTGGCAGTTTTGGTCTTTGAGTTGCATATCATCAAATTTTGAAAAGGTCTGGAAAGCACAAGTTTGAACAGAAATATGTATCATTAAGAAGAAAAATATCTACTTAATTAATTATGTTTTGAAGTCAGCCCTTAGCAGCCACTAGTTGTATTGCACTTTAAGGCACACCAGAATTTATTTTTAATACAGTGCAAGGGAGGACCATCTACGTAAAAGCTTAAAAAAATGTTTATTAAAGATGTATAAATATAACAGTTCATAAGTTATTTATGACCCCAATGGTTTTGTGGATATCCCCAGCTCTTTTTAGATTCACTGTGCACAAATGTTGAGCTTCTTAGCTACATCCTCACTGAACTAGATTAACATGGAGAGAAATATGATGAATGCTTTTAATTTTTCTGACTTCATAAAGGAGAGTCAAATGCATGCAATAAATTGAAAAACAAAACATCTTAATAAAACAAAAAAGAAAAGTTGAAGAGTGCTACAGTCTTTGGTTTTACCTCAGCTCCACTTGCTGTAATTTTTATACCTTTCTTAATGAGCATAAATAGTGATTCCATTCCATCTTTTACTCAAAATACACAAACACACATAAAATGGTGAATAGCCATATTTATTTTATGTCACAAAAGTGACATTTGCTGATGTTAAGCATAACAAAAAAATTCTTATAGCTCTCCATATTTCCTACTTATCACAGCTTTTGAACTGCTTTTTATTTATTTATTTTTTTGAGCACTGCTTAGAAGATATTATATAACCTGCCACATATGAGCATTATACTGAACTGAATGAAATTAAACTTTAAAACCATTTCCCTGCCTTTCTCTCTCTCTTTTTTATTTTCCACAAACTGCCGCCCCCTCTCGTTACCTGCAACCACACTCAGCCACCTTCATCTCTTCATAAAGGTATCTTATAGTGAGGCGTCCATTTTCTTGATACATGACGGTGATGGGGTCCAGTTTAATGGGGACACAACACGCCATGTTGGCCCTCTTGGGGTCCCTGATGTTCATCAGAGTCTGGATGAGGGCATGCTTTGATGGGGATGATTCATCAGTCAGCGGGTGGTAACACAGACCTCGACATTCAAAGGCATCATATTCTGGAGGCGCCACGATCCAGCTGTCCCAGCCGATGTCTTTAAAGTTGACTCTGAGCGAGGTTCGGCGGCAGTATTCCCTTTCTACCTTTCTTTTTGTTCTCCGTGGGTGCTGAGCGTCAGGGATCTCATTTGGAAGCTGATTTCCTCTCCTCCAGTCGGCCCCTGAGTGTAGGAGGGTTTCTTCTTCGTGAAGGATCATTTCTTTTAGTTCCTTATTTGCCTCCCTCCTCCTGCTACCAAAGTCATCTGAGAAGACTATTAAAGTGGCTGAAGTATTATCTCCCATAGACATACTCATATTTAAACAGCCGGCTCCCTCATGTCCACAATGAGGGGCGCCACGAACGTTCTTATCCACCACCACATCAAAAACAATTGCTCTTTGGCCCAATTTAATCCAGCTCTGAACCGCTGCGGTTACATCAAATGTCGCCCATGTGTTATTTGAACCTGCAACCTCTTCACCAACCAGCAGTTGTGTCATAGGCATGAAATTGTTGTCATAGGCTTGACAGACTTTGACGGTGGCTTTAAAACTTTCTGAGGTGACCTTCGACCTGGCATCTGGGAGGAAAAAGAGCTGTAGTTCAGCGGTGATGATCTTTTCATGATTAGGGATGCTGACATTGAACTGCAGCCTGTATTTAGATTTTGTGCCGTTTATCACAGTTAGAGTAATATCTGTTGGAGACATGAGAAAAGATCAGATTACCGTCAGAAAAATCGCTACGGTCTGTAGGTAGACATTATTTCCTTTTAAAAAGGGCACAGGCCATGTAAGTCGGGAAAACTTCTTTGCAAAATGTTTATTCACAAAGACTCCAGCGCCACAATGTAAATATTAACAGATGTGCAGCATTTTTCCTGCAGCATTCATGAAAAACATCCTATATCACATAAAATATAATAGATGACAAGTTGTGAAAAGAGATTTAACAACAATTTGCACTTGCAATGGGATGGAAGGGATTTCTAAATGATCTTTTGTTGTATTTATTACCTAGAAAAGTCTCCTCCCAGTTAAACATTTTTATGTACCTTGAACGGTGAAGCTTCGTATAACATCAGACTGAGGGACTGTCGACATGTCCGAGGCGTACTTGTTGTACAGCTCCACCATATACTGAGGAGGTGAGATCTTGCTTTGCTCCTGAGGAACATCTGACAGGTTGAGTTGCCTGAGAAAACCCTCCTTCATGGTTCCCAAGAGGTTCTCCATCCTTGACTGCATGTCTTCCTCCTCCAGAATGTCCTCTGACAACTGAGAGTAGAATCCCTCCATTTCTTCGCTTTGGACGTCGTTATTGAGAGGCTTGCAGGTACAGGAGCCCATGAAACCCACCAGACCCAAACACAGCTGGAACAGGAAGGTTGTTGGGGTCTTCATCTTGAAATAAAGCTCATAAACCACATGCAGCGACAAAGTTTACCTTCTCTACCGGGTTGAAAACAGACTTTGCGGTGGCAAAGTTTAAAATTGAAGATCCCCAGTGCAAGAATCACAGTCCCGATGTCCGCTCCCATGCTCTCAGAGTAAACAGGGGGACTTGTGTCAACCAAAATAGTAGCTTGCTCATCGTTATCGCAAGTGTTGATGCCTTTTTTCAAAGCTTTGTTATCATTAGAAGGGTGGCTGCTAATGAAGACACTGTAAACACTTGGCGGCAGTAATGAGGGAGGCACTCGAAAATGTGAGGTTACTGACAAGCAGACATTTCCATGAAATGCCTTTTCCCAGCTGAGGAGCCTCATGTCCACAGAAAAGACATTGACTTGGGGAAATATAAACAAAAAGATGCCACCAACAGGCGAAAATCCATAATCTGAGACCAAGTGTCACTGGCAAGTGACAGTGAGAGTCCCAGAGTGATAAAGGATGTGTTAGCCAAAATGGAATGAACTCTAGTTTTCAATAGCCACACTGCGTGACAGGAAATTGGTAATTAATTTACAGCATGTGACACTGTGTAATTTAAGATATGTTGAATTGTGGCTACCAGAGAAGTAAAATCTGATTGTATTTCAAGCTTTAAACACAGTGTCTTTGTATCACTGGTGTTAACGTTAGCGTTGTCGTAGTGCTGTTTGTGTGCTTTGAAAAGAAAAGAAATAAAGTAAAGAAAAAGAAGTGTCTTTCTTCTTTATTTGAGTTGCACATATTCTCATTTATCTCTTTGTATTTAGTGCTGTTGTTGCTAGGCTACTGGATGCGCTTGTGTTTTCATTATTTCATGGTATGTTCTATTGGTTGGCTAGCTGACAGAGCTCGTAGAGGCAGCGACAGGCCGTCACACTCTGAGACGATTCCTTCAAATTTCTGACACTGCTCATATCCGTCGCAGTCCATCTTTGGTCATAAGATGGTTCTGTCTTTCGTTTTTACTTTATCTTTCGTCACACACATGTGTACACAGCAGAGATCAGAGGTGGACGGTCTGTGCTTGTGAAGTCATGTGGGGTGTAATGGTTGAATTCGTACAAACTTTTAAAATGACACATTTTAATCTTTGAGTTTTGGGTAAAATATCAAGTGCTTTCAAGTCAACAGGCTCAAGTCCAAATGACTTCACAAGTCACTGCTGTAAAAGTCCAGGTGGAGTCGCAAGTCTTTTTACGTTTTGTCAAGTCTAAAGTCGTCAAATTAACAGCTCGAGTCTGACTCAACTCCAAGTCAAGTGACTCGAGTGCACACCTCTACCAAGTGATGTTCAGCCCCAAATCCAGACAGGTTGACGAGGAGAAATCAAAGTTGGACAGAAATAAACTTCAGGGTCTTGATTTTTCTCTCTCAGGAGATTACTTGCACATAAAATGGAAAACCCAGGAGCTCTGATGAAACTGAAACTCTTGAGAAGTAAGTACATTGTGTCTCCAGGAACATGTTCTAAGCTGCAACACCTTTGTTAGCGACAGCTAAGTGAAATCCTGGACATGTTACTGTGATGGAGTAGGCTAGCATATGATGCTAATTAATATTACTTTATATTCTTTCTGATTAAATCTGGTCAAACAACATCAAAAATGAGCCCCGACAGATCTGATTTTGTTTCCTTTTTCTTTTCCTACAATCCTGAATTAAATCCACTTAAATTCAGTTCACTTCAATCACGTTACATCATATAGCTCAACCAAGCTTAATATGGCATCCGAGCAAATAAGAAAGGGAACGTTTTGATGCACTTCAAAATTCTGCCTATCAAAGACCAACCACATCGCTGTTCTGAGGAGAAAAAGGAATATCAATAAACTGGCTTTAGAGGGATTCTGTAAAATGTGAGAGACCAGAGGAGAGTATCATCTGCATTCCTTTGGGTGGTTTCGAGCTCAGACCACAAGCCTGTGTGTTTCTGGGCATGCAGGCCAATGTTGGAATTTTTGTCACTCAAGCAGTCACTCAGTATTTAGTTCACGCTGGGTTTCATAAAAATGCTTTCAATGTGGGCCTTTCATTCTTTTTAAGAGTTTCTGTCTATGGAGCCTTTCAGCAATGTAAGGAGACAACAAAATGTACTGGTACCAGTACAAGAAATGAGTATGTATGAAAACAAACAGAGATAACGGCGGAGAAGTAACAACCTCAAGATACTATAGTTCATGTGTAGTGAAATGTAGTTTTAGCATGTTTTCAAGGGGGAATATAGATCTTATAACACAGACACACACTCACATATAAATCAACTTTCCTGCCGCGCTGGTGCTGCTTCAAGCCCCAGATCAAACTCCACCCTGATCACAAGCTCTTCAATATCCCTGACATGTTTTACAACAGTTACGTCAGCTACATGTGCTGATGACACCACAGAAACAACATTTGAGATGTGAGGTTCCTCTATGGGTCTCTGCTGGCAGCACCACAGCTGCTCTTGTGCAACACAGTGGATCATTTCAGGACCTTTTCTATCAGAAGTATGTCAGGACCTGCAGTCAATCGTCCCCTGACCACATTGACCAGGGGAATTGGTGGGTCCCAGCAGAGCTTTGCCAGTCCTTGTTTCAGCTCAGGCGGCACTTGTTTCAGATGTCATTTGGATGTTTGCATGGGGGAGATTTGACAAAAAAAAAGAATGTGAAGTAATATTAATTAGCATCACTGCCAGCCAAGCCAGTCAGGTTAAAGTTACCAAACTACTAAAAGTGTTCCAAAGGCTATGCTCCAACACTGACCACAAAAAGACACATAATCATCTGAATAAGCGCTGATTCAAGCATTTCTGTTGAAGGTTATAGTTCAATATTACATTACCACTTTCATATAAAGAAACTTGAAAAATACAAATGATTAAAGTTTCATTATAGATTCGCCAGATTTGAATTTCAGTTTGATAAGATGAGAAACACTGTCCTGCTCCTGAGACATGGAGATGACCAAAATCTGTTGTTAAATGCACAACGAAATAAGCATGATTAATGCTCTACATAAATTACAAACATACCAGCCTTACTGGATATACTTTATTATAAAACCAAAGTAAACTATTTTCTTTTACTGTATTTACAATTTCTTTCATATTAAGCAAACAATACAATCTGATAAAGCACACATCTTATTACTATTTAATTGCACTTTATAGCAATATGGTTATTAATAAAGAGGATACATACAATTCCCTTTTAGTTACTGCTATTGCTGTACACATATCACTAACTGTACACGTCATATCAACAAGAAACTTATCTGCTGAAGGGAAACACTGAATAAAAGGAGGTATGGTACTGAATGTTTTATATTCATGCTCTGAAGTCACTTGAACTTTCACACAATGTACAGCAGGTGGCAGCAATGAGCCACTTCTTACCCTGTGATGCAGCAGATTTGCCTTAAAAGCTCACATGCTTGAACACTCAAGTGTACAAGATGTGCATATTTATATATGTATGTATGTATAAAGTTATGACTAAAATTGAGTTTGAGGAGGATATGACCGCTCTTTCTTGATAAGACGCTCTCTCTGCCACTCAGTTCTGAGTTACAGACACACAGTTCTGTTACAGTAAAATATTTACATAACAACAGAAGGTAAATTTTGCTGAAAGTAAACATTCTGCAGCCTCTGAAAGGCCCTCATGGCCTCTTCTCTCTCAAAGTCTTCTTCAGGTTGCAGCTTGGCGGTTGGACCAAACATCAGACTTGAAAATGGAAGATGAAGGCAAACAGAAGAAACTGCATGAACGGATCAGCTGAGGCTCCTGCACTGAATCTAAACCCAAGCTGAAACCTTTCAAATTAAAAGAAGGAGGGAAAAATGCTTAATAAATGTTTCCAAATGGAAAACAGGTACATCAAAGGAATGGTAAACCCCTCAATGTCCAGCAAGTCAACACAGAGTTACAAACACAGGTTTTCTTTCAGGAAACGTCCTTGGCCATTCTTTGAAGGATGGAAGAAAATAAATACAAATAGATATAGCGATAAAAGATACATACATTTCGTTAGAAGACAAGGAGAAACTAAATGAAATGTCCATTCATGCCAGAAACCAAACAACTTCAAAGATCCAGAAACCTTTTGAGACTTTCACAGCTGTCCTCAGTTTCTCACCAGACCTGTCCTCTGACCAGATGTGCCTTCCTGCACTTCCTGAGTCTACATCACTGTCTTCCTCGCTGTCGCTCGTCTTCACTCAACACAGTTTCTAGGGTCTCCGATCCCTCCCTACCGACAGGCGCACGTGTCCACGGCCATGCCAGGGTAGACCTTCAGCACCATGTTCCTGTCCGTGTCCAGGAAAAGGACGCTGAGGGGGCTGATTTTGTCTGGAACGCAGCACGGTTCAGGGACACCGGGGACGATACCCACGGCTCTGACGATGCTCTGGATGGTGGCGTGATTGGAGGGACGCACAAACTAAAAGAAGTAAAGAGAGCAGAGAAACTCAGTTATTAGTTTGAAATTGAGCAAATGTTTTTTATTTATTTCAGAAGTCTAACTGCTGGACACATCTCTTGCCTCACTGACACGTCTACTGCAGTTTACAACTCAGACATCGCCATGCAAACCCAACTGTTGAATGCAGAAAATAACTCTCTAGTGACAATAGTTAAGTCTCTTTTACTCACTTTAGGTATGGGAAATCCACAGGTCCCAGCACAGTAATAAGCATCAAAGGACTTTGGTGCCAGTACCCACTCACTCCAACCGATGTCAGCAAAGTCCACCTTGAGATAGCGCCTGGAACAAACCCTGGGCTCACTCCACTGTCTCCTTCTCGCCTTCTTCATTGTCCTTTCGTCAAAGCTCAGCACCTGGGGCCTACTTGTGTCCTCGTTGCTCACGTGGCCTTGCTTCCTCCCCGTTTTCACTCCAGCTTTGGCTTTAGCTGGAAAATACGTGTTCTGCCACAGCTCATGGTTTTTCAAGGTACTGAAGTGGACCTCTGGTATGTCGTTGGTTTGGAGCTGGAGTTGGAGCTCCCTGCGGATCCTTGAAGGCGAGGTGGAGGCCGACACGTCCTCCCCAACAGGAAAGGGCCCGTATCTCTGAAGAGACAAAGCCACACTGTTTGGCTCGTCTATAGCTTTATCATCAGCGTACACCAGGATGTATGGCAGGTTGGCTGGAGAGTGGCGCTCCTGGTCATGAGGACTTCTCTGCTGCGCCCGAGCTGCCTGAAGCCCCATATCAAACTCCACCGTGATCACAAGCTCTTTGATATCCCTGGCATGTCTCACAACCGCAGTTACATCCTTCTCTTGCCAAGAGCCTTTTTTGAAAGGTGCAAGAGTTAT
The DNA here is from genome assembly GCA_037176975.1 of Arrhamphus sclerolepis. Classification (NCBI taxonomy): domain Eukaryota; kingdom Metazoa; phylum Chordata; class Actinopteri; order Beloniformes; family Hemiramphidae; genus Arrhamphus; species Arrhamphus sclerolepis. The sequence goes on along the minus strand of JBAMYA010107162.1, from coordinate 2,549 downwards.
GTTTCCAAGCGGCTCTGCAAAAGCAGAATTTGGGGAGGATCCGTGGAAGAGGAGCTGCAAGGAGGGAGGATGGGAATGCTGGGGGCCACTGGACGGGTGGCGGGGCCTTCGGAAACGCCATGGTCTCTGGTGGTGGCGGGGTCGCTTGTGGAGGAAGTGAAAAGTGGCAAAGAGGATGATCTCAGAGCTTTGGATGGAAGACAGATTGAACTGGAACACCTCTTTGCCATGTGAGAACCCTGAAAGGAATCAGAAGACAAATGAAAACGCTGACTTTAAAAACCTCAGAGTGATTTTCTTAATTTGTCTGTCAGCTTTAAAATATACGTTCACTTTCAACCACAGATATTTTGTTAAACCGATGCTAAAGCATTTGACAAGTGAAGTGGTCCCTTTTCTATCTTCAACCTGTTCTCCTCATCTTTATTCTCTTTCATCATCTTCTTCTGTCAGGTTTGACTCAAATGATTAACAGCGCCCAATACATCATGCACAACATGTTGCTTAGCACATCTTGCCGACATAAGCAGCAGCAGCAGGAGCGACATGGAAAAAATTAAGCACCACACAGTTAAGCGCCTGTCTCATGCATGACTAAAAACCTCAACGCAGATAGCTAGACTCTTGAAGTTCAGCCTCAACTCCTGTACTTCCACCACAGCCTGAAAGACAAACATGGGGTCGGTCCAGTAGGTCTGTCGCAGGCATATGGAAGTGCTTATTTGAGAAAGAGCTCCTCTGAGGATTTTGTTTTTTGCTCTGCAGCCGGTGTCTGGCTGTGATAATAGGCTCTTGTCTAACACCTAGGCTGTAACAGCTACCGGGGAATTAAAAACGTTTGACTGTTTAAGTCCCCCAGTTTAGTAAATCACAACACTGACGGAGCACGGAGGGGAAGACATTTAGCCCAAAGGAAAGCAGGGGTGATTGACAAAACACCTGCACTTAAAGGGTGTTTAGGAAGGTGAAGTAATAAAGATTAGACCTTTTTTTTTTCTTCTCCCAAGTATTATTGTAGGTATCATTTCGGGCCTTTAAAGTTTAACGTGCATGTTCAAATTTAACAGGTTGATCTGTTAAGCAAATGGAGCACACAAATTGCACATTTTAAATATTTAAACCATATGTTGAAAAGAGGCGCAATCCAGATAGCCATTAATTTCATTTTCCTTTTGCTTCTGGATATAAAAACACATTTTCCACCGTTCTTCATTGATTATTATGACTGATATAAGTAGGATACAGTTCAGTTACTGTGAGCATTATCCATTATCAAGGCTACTTTTTAAAAACTGAACAAATATTTATTGCTGATTGAATTCATATTAACTAGTCAGTAAATCACTGTTCAGATCAGTGAGGCTGATATTCAACAATGAGAAGCTGCTTTTAGTGGATGAACTGGTTCAGTTTTGTCAGTGGAAGAGATAAAAGTGTGGTCACTCACTCGGGACAGCTTTGAAACTTCTCACGGTGTTTCCCTCCCTCTGGCTCTGCGGCTCTTTGCTGTACTTGTCGTAGAGTCTGAACATATTCACGGAGACCATGTCTCGGTTCGCGCGTTCCTGCGTAAAGACGCGCTGATCCACAGCTGGAGGGGCGCCGGAGCCTTGACGCAGGGCTCCATCCAGACCCTCGGATACAAGGTGAGCCCCGCTGGACTCAAGTATCACCAGTAGTAGGTTCAGGATGTGAAAGAGCCGACTCGACATGGATAATGATCTGCAGGACGATTCCAGTTTACAAAAAAAAAAGAAAAAGAAAAAGAAAAGAAAAATTGACAAACTGAAGTCGCTGATGCGCTCTTCTGCTCCTGGATGCCCCCTCGAACTTCAATCCGGGTATACAGACCTCCACGGTTCACGGTGGTTCACAGCTGTCTCTACAATGGGAGGAGACCCCGGGGTGGGCGCGCGCAGGGATTGATGCTGCTGGATGACAGATGGTGACGCCTCAAAACCCTCATCCAACGAGAGCTTCTAGTCCATTAAGTGAACTCCTGATGAGTATTGACTGGCTACAGAGTTCACAACTCCTCAGTCCATTTAGAGTACCTTCATTGTAAAAGTCACATGATCTCTCTCCGTCATTATTCAGTTTCTTCACCGAATCACTGAATTATTTTGAGGGTGTCATGTGGCTCTAGTGAGACCCTGTAAATGGTTAAACCACTTTTATGCAGTTCTATTACTGTACATTATAACACCTAAATAATTTAGAGCTATACTGGGTTACAGTCTGACAGAACAGTAGGGCTTATATATATGTATGTATATATATATTTTCTTTTTAATAAATTACCCAGCAAGTTACAGACAATCACAAAATCTAATGCTTATAGCCTTCATATAATTTCTATTAAACAAACACAAATTCTAGAACAAATATAAGACCAAGATTGGCTTTGGAAGCATTGTCTTGTCCATTATTCAGTTAAAATCAGTTAAATTAATTTACAATTTAACCATTTCTTGGCAGCACGGTGGCTTAGTGGTCAGCACTGTTGCCTCACAGCAAGAAGGTTCCTGGTTCGAGCCTCCACAGGGGCC
>JBAMYA010107141.1:0-19727 GCA_037176975.1 Arrhamphus sclerolepis | reverse complement strand
CCCCCCCCCCCCCCCCCCCCCCCCCCCCCCCCCCCCCCCCCCCCCCCCCCCCCCCCCCCCCCCCCCCCCCTCCACTACTTGTCTATCACACTGCCACCACAAAATGGAATATGACAGTATGACGCATATTTAGAATGTAATTTGGCACAAAACAGCACTATGTCACTTTTGTTTTTCATTCAGGTATGTAATGAAAAAATATTTTTAGTTTTTCCTAATTTTTTATTACTACTTTTATGGTCTTTTATTAATTTTCAATTACAATTTGGTTTACCTTTGTTCTTTAAATGAGGTATAGAGAATTTCAAAACAACATATATTTATAATTCAGATGGTCAGACAACAGAAGAACACACGCACACACACATATATTATATACACACACACACACATATATATATATATATATATATATATACATATATGTATGTATGTATGTATGTATACAGGTCATTCCTGGCTATTGGTGACTTTTCAATATGCTAACGTTTGGAGAAAAAGAATGTGTGTTTTTAACATTATATCTGGTATATGAAATGTTTAACCTTCAGGATCTTGTATTGGTAGAGCATAAGCACTTTTAAGGACGTATGCATAGGTTCTGCAAAGTACAAATAAAGAAAATATTTAACAATACTTTTTTTAACACCTTATGTGTCCCTTAGTCCATATATGTTTTTAGTTAAACTATGTATTTAGTTTGTTTGGTTTTTTTCAAATAATCATTAAGCAAGAATTATTGAGTAGAGTATGTGATCATTATTTAGAACCATCAGAATTTTGCTACTTCTTTACCCAAAATTGTAAATAATAACAGAAATTTGCACCAAAAACATACATATGTATGATGTTAATCCCTTTCAGCTCTACAAATGACCATAAAAAAATGCAAAATATTTAAAAAATATATATTTTTAATATTTAATTATTATATATATACACACACACATATATAGATATACACATATACATATATATATAGATATGTGTGTACATACATAAATATATTTGTTATGTCGTTTCATAAACTGTAGTAATAATGATAATAACGTTAGTTATATTGTTAGCCAGTGTTTATAATGCTTCAACACTACGCAGGTCAACATATAATTAATTTTCTACATTAACCACCCGCTGTCTCCGAGACAACCAACACCGTGACCGTCTGTGTGTTTTGAGTAGCCGCGCGTCACCTGCGCGCTCACACCACACTGACACAAACCAATGCAGTTAGAAAATAAAACGGCTTACCTTGGCAGTGTTTTCAGAACTAACGCTGCGACACTGAAGGAGGCAACGACGAAGGGACAGCAGCTGGCGGGCTGGCGTCAAACTGAGCAACATATTTCTTCCCCGCAATAGAGACCGCAGGTGAATACTGACTTTTAAAGTTCACAAAATTGAACTCCCATAAAAAATCAACTTCCGCTACGTTGTTTTCAAAATAAAATTAAATAAAAACGTGGATCGTACTTGCAGTCTGTTATGTGAAGGTCATTTAGCACACAATTGCGAGTCGTTTCTGGGTTTTGCAAAATCCTATTTGGATCCCCCTATTTAGAGAAATTACACATTAAGATGATGTTTCAATAGAAAACAGGTAGTTCTAAAACTGAAAATGCGTACATACCTTCAGTTGACTCAAGCAATTTCAAACTACGGAAAATACTAAGAAAAAAAACAGTGAGGCTATGTCTGTGTCTGTAAGTGCAAAAGATGCAGCATTTTCCTACAGAAAAATAAATGAAATGAAGTTCTGTATCACCCAAAAAAAGGAAAAAAAATGCGCCGCTGAATGCATTAAGAGAGATTAATCTAAACCGTTACTTTGAAGGACAATTTAACCAGCATCTATATGAAATATATGAATGAAAGAAATTAAATACAACAATAGCACATTACCAAGTAAAGAAGGTAATAATAATCATAACTCATATTTATACTGCACTTTTCAGGGTACCGAAGGCGCTTTACAGAAGGGTTAGGGTAGGGTTAGGGGGAGAGGGTATAGGAAACAACTCAGCAGATATAGTGAAAACTAGGACTGGTGCAGAAAGGCCATTGTGAAAAGATGGGTTTTGAGTGATGATTTCAAAGTGTCCAGGGTTGAGGCATTGCAGATATTGGGAGTGAGGGTGTTCCAGAGGGTAGGGGCAGCCACACTGAAGGTCCTGTCCCCAAAACTCTTTAGTCCAGTACGTGGGGTGGACAGCAGGCCCAAGTCTGAGGACTGCAGGTTCCAGGATGGTGTGTGTTGGTGGAGAAGGTCAGTTAGGTAACAAGGGGTGAGTGCATGCATGGAGAAGTGAGGAGTTTATTGGAAATGCAATATTTGACTGGGAGCCAATGGACACGGATGAGTTTAGGGGTGATGTGATACCTGTGCTTGGTGTAGGTCAGAACCCGGGCAGCTGAGTTTTGTACTTGCTGGAGCCTATCCAGGGTTTTACTAGGAACCCCAGACAGAACTCCTTTGCAGTAGTCCAGAGAAGATGAAAACATGAATAAGGGTCTCTGCAACAAAGTCAGAGTGAGGGCTGGAGAAGGGTGATGTTCCTGAGGTGGTAGAGGCAGACTGGACTATGAATTTGACGTGGTACTGGTAGGAGAGGGTGGAGTCCATGGTGATACCCAGGTTGCGTTTTTCCTCCAATGGAGAGGAAAAGATCTCAAACCTTCTAGAGCACAGGATTTGAGGCCACAAGTAGTCTAAGATCTTATTGTGACCATGTGGCCATGCAGATACTCACAAGAGGATATGTCAACTGTGTGTTTCAACTAAGATAGCTCATTCATGAACATAGTGATTTCAATAAATATTCAAATTGTGGTTATGATCCTAATGGTTAAAAGAAAGGAAATCTCAACCTATTAAAAACTATATAACATCCAACGAGACCAATGAGAACAACATCAAGGACCATGATAAACTGTGAATACCACACATAAAAGATTTTATAGACCGTTAACAGTTATGGAAGAGACACGCACTAGTACACCTCAGGAAATGGGAATGGGTGAACATTATTTGTCCTTCACAAAGATATGCAAGAGAAAACAAACATGTGCTCAGGGGGTTATGCTCTACACGTCTCAGAAGCACCCGGAGGCAACTTTGTTGTAAATGGACCATTTACAACCACCAATCAACCTGTCATGCCTGTATTAGAACTCTGCCAATGAAAGTGAACGTTTTGTAATATATATAATATATCTATATATATATCTATATAATAAATCTACTATCACTACTTATGCTAATAATAATAACAACAACAACAACAACAACAACAATAACAACAACAATAATAATAATAATAATAATAATAATAATAATAATAATAATAATAATAATAATAATAATGAAGAAGAAGAGGAATTTTCTTCTGTTATACAGATTAAAATGTTATTCCAATGTTTCCGCAAAACGTGTGCTTTTATTTCGAAAGTCATCCCTCCCGCTTCCGGTCATTCCAGTCGAAACTGGCGGAAGAGAAGCTTTGTGACCGCACGATGGCGCTGCAAGTCCGGAGAAAAGTGACACATTTTGGGTTCAAAGTTTCAAACAATTTGTTTGAAACAAGACCGAAGCGCGACTAGAAGCGCCACAAGACTTTCCCGTCACTATAAAGTAAGTTAATTACTCAGTAATTCTTTACCAACGTCAGTTATGAGCATTTATAACGACCCCCTGACGTGTTATGTTGTTGCCTCTGATTGGAGCCGCTGAAGTAAACACAGCTGTTACCTGCTGTCAGTCGGATTTACTGTGAAAGCTCAAATGTCCCGAATGTTTTTTTCTTTACACCAGTCACAAAATACACAAGCAGTAAAAGTGTGCCTTTGTGGCACATGTCTTCATAACGTGACGTAATCCAACGTGATCTTCATTTTGATGTTGACTCATTTACCAAACGTTCAACTAAAGTTAGCTTGCAGCAAGATTATATTTATAAAAGCCATAAAATGATTTAGAACTGACTCATTAAATGTATGCATTCATTAGGGACGTATGCCGTATGTTATGGAAAAACCAGTTAGATATGACTGCCAATAACTGGCTAAAATGACCATAAATGACTGTCAATACTGGTTAAAATGATCATACATGACTGTCAATAACTGGTTAAAATTACCCTATATGAATGTTAAAATGATCAGACATTACTGTCAATAACTGGCAAAAATGGCCATATATGACTGTCAATAACTGTTTAAAAATGATTAGACATGACTGTCAGTAACTGGTTAAAATGATCAAATATGACTGTCCATAACTGGTTAAAATGCCAGGATGTGTTTCTTCTGAAAGGTCATGTATCCTGTAGACTTGCCAGATGTGGACGACTCTGAGCTGATGTCTGTCTCTCAACATTTCCTCTCTTCTTTGGAGGCAAAGCCTCTCAGCAAGGAGTGGTTTCAGTCATCACATACGTTAAAGGTACTAAAGCGCTTTAGCTTCTAACGATTGCAACTGAAAAAAACTAAACTGTGTAAAACATTCAAACATCTTCAGAGATGTGACACTAGGGAAATTCTCATAATTAGACCTTGAGAGAGAGCTTGAACTTCACCAAATAATTGGTTTTAGCTTCAAAAGCTTAATTTATTTTGTTTCTAAAGGGCCTGCAAATTAGATTTTTTTTTCTTACTAACTACATGATTAATCATTTAAACATGAAATGGAGCATGGCACTTTGTATATGTGTAAAAAATGTAAATTTGTAATAAATGACTGAGCTAAATGATATTGTTTTTAATTTTTACTCTCTTAAAATAAGTTTAGCTGAAGCTCTGAAATGAAGAAAGAGTGGAACAGATACTTCTTCACTCCTGATCAGTACTTTCAAGATTGCTATTTTGATTGCAACCGGATTCAAGTAGATAATATCTAATGGGCGTGTTAATGAAGAAGTTGATCTCTGCTGTTCTTGATTTTTCACCCTAAGCATCCAAGATTTTGTCACCTCTCACTCAAATTGTTGCAGAAACTAAAGCAACCTGTTTGCATTTATGTTGTTAAAGCATTTTCTCCAGGTAATCTCATTTTCTCCACAGGTGGAGATAACAGCAGCAAACATAAGTCAGCTGCAGCTGTTTGAAGATGACCAACCAGCCTGCTCGGTGTTGGCACTTCATCCTCCAGATGATCACGCACAAGGTGTGGAGCTGAACTCACAGCTCTCTGCAGGAGCTGCGTGCCAGACGATGACTAATGCTTGCTGCTCTGATGTTACCTTCCAGTGGTGGCTTTATACCTGCATGAGAAGTGGTGGCGTTTGGATGACGTGTTGCGAACATCCAGTAAATCCAGAAGTGGCTTGGTGTCGGTAACTGTGCTGATGTTTTTCTGCTTGTTCTGTCAACGTCGCTGCCACAGACTGATGAGCTGTTCAGAGTTTAAGCAGCAACACCTCTGCAGAATGTTTCATTTGGCTTGATGTTCAACTGAATATAAGAAACATTTATGCAAACAAATATTGGTCGAGGAATTTTTAAACCACTTTACAGAAAATATTTAGTTCTTTACATGCTGTCATGAATCCCTTGCATGAATTTAATCTTTACCTAAATAGTTGTTTATGGCCTCTGCTTCCATAGAACACATGTTAGAAAGTGTTGGAAGTAGAGGTCATGACGTCTCCTCCATTTGGGTCTGTTAACAGAAGTTTGGGTGACATTTGGTAGACGACTTATACAAACTTAGAACGAGTTAAAACAAGTTAAAATGACTTTGTTTTGTCTGTAGGGCTTAATAACACTATCACTTCAGTAGATTGAAACATTTTTATGCTCCTTTATAGAAGCAATTATATTGATGTAGACTGATTATCTCTAGTGCCATAATTAATGATAATTTTGCCACAAACACAAAGTCCATTATAACTTAAAACTGCTTTGATTCACATCATTTTGGTCCCTAATGAAAGTTTACACTCCTTCCTGTCTAGTTTTAGGACTCTTTTAATTCGAGAATGTGCTTTAAATAAGTAACTTATTGGGTCCTTTGGGGAAATTCATGGAAATGAACCAGCTTCCTAAACTATTAATTGTTTAATACGTGATCAGGTTGTGCCTCTTTTGAGATAGTTAAACAGCTTTTCTCAGCTAAGACAATGTAAATTTGGTGTATGAGCACTGAAATAATGGAACAGCCAGCTGGTTGGGGGTAATTAACTGGTCAGGTATTCTTTTGTAATTCTCCCATCACATGCAGGCTCATTAAACCCTGGACTCCACTGTTAGTTCATTGCTTGTTCAGGGTTTTAAAGCAGCACAATGGCACTTGTTGCTTCTGCTTTTATGGGTACTATTTCACCGATGTTTCCTCTTATAATGGCAGAACTGCCGTTACTTTACCGATGGTGCAGTCACTGATTATGGGAACTTGGAATTTCCAATAAGTTCAAAATATAGTTGTCCTAAAACATACTGGAAAAGTTTTTGATGTATTAAATCAGTGCTATAAATGAATTTTAAAAAAGTTCTTTACATAATTGAATGTATTCTCATTCAGCTGTGCATGGTTCTTTATAAAGTTCGTCTTCGTCTGTTGAGGTTTTCTTCCTAATCAGCATGTTATCTGCAGGTTAAGTCCGCGATGGAGAGGGTGATAGTGTTCCTGCTCAGCCAGGTGGTGGAAAGGCCTTTACAGGGGGAGGTGCTGTTCTCCCTGCACCCCCGAACCGAGTGCTGCAAAGTGCTGTGGAGCGACAACCAGGCCGTCGGCTTCTACACTGTCAAAAACAAAGGTGGGCTGGTGACGGAGGGACGTTTGGGGGGCAAATTTGAACATAAGCGAGTCATAAATGTTGGCAGGTTATTTCCACCTGTGCAACTGCAGCAGGAGGGTTCACATGACTACAGAATGAGAGAGTTTTAAGTTGTATTTAAACCTTATGAATGGAGGCACCGAGTTTATGCAATAATATTGGAGCGGACGCTTTAACATAAGCCGTTTAAAGAGTTAGTTTACTTGCATTAATCTTCCAAAACAGAGCAAGTCACTTACATTTCTTACACTGATTTATGCAGCAGCTGCAAGAAAGCTCTGATTTCAGGAGCTTTATAGGTCTGGACTCTCAGGGGGCAGCCTCGTTGTCATACTTGTGTAACACAAGTATGCTTTAATGTGTTTTACTCCAAACGTCTACTTGTCAGTGTTAGAGTTTGATGAGATTGTGAGCTGTAAAAGAAAGTTGATTCAGAATGTTCAGTCTGCATTTCTGCCCATGAACTCAGGCATAATCAGTACCTTCACAGGTGTTTTCAGTTTTTCCTTCCTTCTTTCTCAAAAAAATTCACATCAATGCTTTTCTATTTACCAAAAGACAACGCGTATGGAACGTAAGAACAATCCAAAACTGTTGGCTGGGTTCTTGCCTGCTAAATGGTTCTGTCTGAAAGTTTACGGGAGCCCAGATGTCTTTTCCTCAATGAAGCAACTCACTCAAAGAAAAAAGAAATCCCACTAAAAACCAGAGATGTTTGCAGCTGGATCTGTGTTGGAACATCGTCACACCTCCGTCCCTCAGTACAGCTGAAGAATAACCAAGAAAGTTGTAAGCAGATATCAAATTTCTGTTAACGAGGTTGGCAGGCGTCTTAAATCGTCTCCTTTGTTGCCATGTCAGCGAGTGTTGATGTGTCAAACACAGATTTCAGTGCATAGTCTGCTCCATTCCCCTAAAAGTTTGTTTTTAGTGTTCAAAAGCTGTGTTTGCTTGTTTGCAGTGTCTGCAGACATTGAGATTCTGAGAAAATCAACGTCTCTGTGAAATGAAGCCACAGTTTTGATCTTATTCTGACGTGCAGGAACCAGAGTCTAAACGAAATTACAGGAAGCTGTTTCACCAAGTTAAGGCTTCCTAACGATTCCAGGAGGAGGTTTCTATGGAGTTAATTCAGAGCCTAATGATCATGAATCAAAACCCAAAATTTAAGAATCAAAATCCAGAATCTGTAACCAACAAATCAATAACTGTATCTCAGAGTTAAATCATCTTTCTCTTTTACACTTTTTGTTTTCTTCTGTCAGTTCTAAAACCATCTCTGGTTTCAAATCGTCTTTCTCTGTTGCTTTTACTTTTTGTGGTTGCAATCTGAAATGAGCGTTAAATCAGCACAGCAGAGGAGGCGGGACATACCTGAGATCTAGCAGCTGACTGGCTGCTGAATAACTTGATAATCTTAGTCTAGAACATCATCTCTTTCAGCTGTTATTATCTTATTGGATCTATATTCTGAAATGTCTCAGCTGAGGGTCATGATGAACACTTTTGTAGTCAGGTTCCCTCAAAGGAGGATCGATTAGTTGATTAGTTGATTAGTATGAGTGATTTTGGTTGGGGAAGGACTCATGGCAGCCCCCACTGCTGGTTGAGAAGAGTAACGATACGAGACTTCACGCCAATAACATCAGAAAAAATCTAGATTTGTCGGTAGTCGCTTTTTTTTTTTTTACAAAAGTCATTAGATGGGTCTGAATAAACCCTAAATATACTGGTAAAGTCGCGAAGTTTGCAGAAGTTTGGTCCTCTGAAGTCGACAAAAATACACTGCTGAATCCTTCAGCAGCCAATAAGCTACTAGATGTCAGCTATGCCCCGCCTCCTCTGCTGTTGATTGACATGGTGCTGATTTGACACTAACTTCACCACTGGAACAGCAAAAGAAAAAAAAAAGATGGTTTGAAAACATAGATGGTTTTAGAACCGATAGAAGAAAAAAAAAGTTTAGCAGAGAAAAATGATTGAACCCTCGGTTACAGATTTTGATTTCTTGCTCCCAGATTCTGGGTTTTGGTTCACAGGTTTTAATTCACTGTACTTTAGGCTCATAAACTACATTCAGCTACATTAATGACAAGTTAAACATTTAGTTGCTCTCACATGTACTGACACCTCACTCTCAGACCTGGTTTTGTCAGAGCCCAGTAATGAGACCATTTGGGTCTGGGGGCAGCTCACGTACACAGAACAGTCAAGTGAAAAAACTCTTTTCTCCTCAGAGTACTTTTCTGATCAACAGTACATCAAGTGTTAGGTTTTTCTTTTCTTTTCTTTTCTTTTTGTATTCTTTTTACGCCATGGAGCATTAGAGTTACTGACGCTGTGAACATTGAAAGGAAGGACTCAGAAAACATCTGGATCATCTGGAGTCCAACAACTTCCATGTGGAGTACATTATTACTGCTTTCCAGATGTAAAAACAGACGTCTGTGGGAAGGCCACATCCGTCAGAGGAGGGAAAAGAGAGGGGGAGGCAAGCATTGGTGGTTCAGTGGTAGAATTCTCGCCTGCCACGCGGGAGGCCCGGGTTCGATTCCCGGCCAATGCAGACACATTTTTGCCCAAGAAACGCTTTATAATCTGGTTTTAGATCAGAACCAGAATCAGCGAACACATGCAAGGAATTCTTGAGCAGTCGTTGTCCCTCTGATATGTGATGTGATAAATGGTAAGAAATGGAGAAATAGCTATATATGTGTAAACTAGAATATCATCTAAACAAACTCTAACCATTCTAAGAAAAAGTCACATGCACTTAATATTTTGTTCCAGATCCCAGTCCCCCACTGAGTGACAGTTCATTCCCTTTATTTCTTCTCATTTAAACTTTACTACCTTAAATGTTGTGTCTTGCATTTGCATATATTTGGGTGTGTGGTTTCTGGAAATAAAAAAAAAAGTACAATATACATAAATTAATTTTACTAACATTGCTTGGCTGGCCATCAGCATTTCTCCTGCATTTTGAATGCCTTCCACTAGGTGGCAGTCACACAACATTCAGTAGCTAAACATGGGGATTTTCCATCAGGGTATATGGTCACCACATTTTCATGATATGCTTCAAACCACAACATATCGTTAGACGCTGCAAACACGGCTACTAGCAAGTATGAACAAAACATATTCAAGTTGGGCACAAGTGAAATGGCATTTACATGAGCCAGCATATGTTAACACCACAATAAGTCTATAGATTTATTGCTATTCACTTTATTTAAAACACACATATATATATTTATATGGTGAGAAAGCCGCTAAGTTGGAAACTTGGAAACATTCAGCAGCCAATGAGCTGCTAGATCTCGGTTATATTCTACCTCCTCTGCTGTTGATTGACATGGCGCTGATTTGACGCTAATTTCAGAATTGGAACTGCAAATGGAAAAAGTGTCACTGAGAAAGATGGTAGTTCATCTTTTAGGTCCTTGCAACGTGACGGGATATTCTCTTGTAACCTTTAGGAACTTTAACTGTCTCCGATTTAAAACCTTGAGATGATTTGACAGCTGAAGCTTCATTCATGCTAATGTGACCCTGCCTGTCTGCATCCTCGTTACCACACGATGAGGAAACATCTGCAGGTGTCCAGCCAACACATTATAAGCTGCTTTTCCTCACAAATTAATTTCCTGGAACATTCCAGATAACTAAAGTTTCCTTAAGCCTGTTACTGTCTAAATATGATTTCTTTTTTATAGTTCTTATGCACGTCCATGTTGCCAGCTAATGAGTCTAAAGGTCTCCTTAGAAATGTGAGAAACAGGATGAACGTTGATAACGGCGTAGCAGATTTGTTGAGGTGAACGCAGCCAGTCCTCCCTCTGCTGTTTCAGGCAGCCTGTGTGACGCCTGGAGCAGCCGCTGCTACCTGCTGCCCGTCCTGGACACGGCGCTGGTGAGGAAGAGCTGCAGGAGGAGGGGCTTTGGCCTTCAGATCCTGGAAGACTTCTGCTCCTCGTTCTGCTCAGAGGAGTTTCTCGGAGTCAGCTTTCCAGTATCGCCCAGCATGGCAGCGGGTCAGCTGAAACCTCATTTGTTTATGTTTTATCTTTCTCCATTTCCTTGTTCATGCCGGAGTACTGGGGAGCAACCATCACAGTCAGCTGGAAATGACTGTACCCACGTGCACTTGGTAGTTACATATTTACACGCAATTGTTGATGAGCTCAACTCCCAAAATGAAGATCTCTGACCTTAAGAACCTTAACACTGTTTTAGCACTTTAAACACGCTAGGTCACACGTGTCTTATTTGGCCCATGAAAAGACAATCAGAAACCTCTAACTCGAACATTTCTGAGCAAATATCATGATGACCGCCCGTTTGATTCAGTTCTGCCATCAAAAAGTGGAAAAACTGAGGTGGAGAGCAGCTGCTTTATGTCAGAAAGTCATGATTTAGCAAACTTTTTTTTTCTTTGTTTGTTTTTGTTTTGTTTTTTCTACAAAAAATTAGTGATTTTAGGACAAAAAGTTGTTGTACCACTGTTGTACTTTTATTGCAACATGTTGCAAAAAAGTTTATATTTTTCAACAAAGAAAAAAAGTAATTTTAAGTTAAAAGGTTTGTAACATTTGTTATTGTATGATAAAAAACTCAAAACTTCCTTTTTTTTTCCAAAAAAAACCCCTCAATGTTCTTTTAAATTTGTGATTTTTACGAGGCCCTTTTTGAATTTGTAGAACAAAAGTCTCAATTTTATGATAATGTTGCATTTTTTGGGAAATTTGACATTTTTATAACAAAATGTCACTTTTTTATGAAAAAAATCGATATTGTGATATTCAGCATTTTAGAACAAAATTTGATTAAAAAAAGTCACTTTTAAATGTGCGATTATACAAGAAGAAATTGCAATTTTATTGCAAATACCTCAATATTACAATCGAAAGTGGCAAATTTTGTGAAATGTGACATTTTATAAGAAAAAAAAATCATTTTTTCTTTTATGATCAAGTCCAGGAACTAGCAAGAAATCAATATAGCCAGCCCTCTGACGGTAACCATGGTGATGATGTGGCCCAGGATGGAATAGAGTTTGTTCATGCCACAAATAATAAAATCTGTGACTATTTTTCAGTCACCTTTACATCAGTGACCACTTTTTTCTGCCCCATAAATAAATGTAAGTTCCTTAAAGAAGGAACCTCAGTCTTCATATGCTCCAGATGGTAAAATGAAAAAAAAAAGCCACTCCTCAGAAGGAATTTGGAGTGTTTAATTTAAATGTAGAACAAAATAAATTCATCAAGAGCCTGGAGAAATTAAGAGCTTTATCTTTTTTTTCTAAAAAAAAAAAAAAGAAATCATGAGAAAACACAGAAATGATCCACTTTGATCTTCCGTGGAGATGCTTTCCAGCCAATCACCTGAAGCGTTCAGACGCATAAAGAGCTCAAAGTAATCGTGATTCCAGCATATTTTCTTTTACTGGCAGCGTGGAGACTCCTGGAAAGTGTCGACAAGGATGTGCATGTGTTTAGTCTCCAGAGTGTATGTTTTGTTTTGCTTTCTTTTGTTTTTTTTCCAAATAGATAAATGAGGCTGTGTAGATCATGCAGTGGATGGGATTGTTATCTAAGTGGGCAACAATGTTATTCCTCTCTGTTTGTTCTCAGACGGACCACAAACATAATGAATGTATCAGTGTAGAAATCTGATGTCCGTGTTTCTGAGAATTTCTTCATCTTGAGTTAAAAAAGACCCGTAGAGACACTCGGAGAGGAGATACTGAAATGAACCAGAGCTGTCTCTGTTTGTGAATGCTGCACGTTCAGCGATCAGGAAGTTCCTGCAGCTGCGTGAGGAGCATCGGGACCGTCTCTATGAGGTGGAGGCTCCTGGAGGCTGGGCTCAGAGGAGAAACATCTGGCTCAACATCCAGCTCGGCCGCTACTCCCTCGGTACGCGTTACCTTGGCTTTCATGCGGTCAGATTAAGTCTTTTTACTTAATTTCAACATTCCCCAATGAAGTCAGGTGTGTCATCTGATTTTGATTACTCTCTTCAGGCGTTTACGAGGAGAGCACACAAACATCTGGACAAACCCGCTGGAATGAAAACAGCAACTTGTCTCAGCAGGTGAGACT
This sequence comes from Arrhamphus sclerolepis, assembly GCA_037176975.1. NCBI lineage: Eukaryota > Metazoa > Chordata > Actinopteri > Beloniformes > Hemiramphidae > Arrhamphus > Arrhamphus sclerolepis. Next base: position 6,844 of record JBAMYA010107141.1, on the reverse strand, counting down.
CATTCTCCCTCATATTTAAGGCTTCACATGGCTTATGTGTTGGCATTCTTTACCCCAAACCAGGATCTATCTTTATGTTGCCAGTTTTTAGGGCTGGAGCACCCGTTAGGGCTTCAAAAGTGCTCTAAAAACTGTTTAAATGTACTATTGAAGGCCGCAGGAAAAGGCGTTTAAGAACAGCTGCTTTATGTCGTTGATTGTGAAAGATGGTGGTGGAGTGACTCAGAAAGATAATAAACTTAAGTGAATTAAGATACACGATGAAACTGTGTGTAAGCTGTGTTTATAAAGCTTCTTCTACGCTGCAGGGTTGTGAACCAAACCTGACCTCCCTGAGCGCCTGTAACACGATGACTCCGCTGGTGAAACTCTCTGCTGAGCAGCGGATCGCGCTTTGTGATCCGAACAAAAGTCTGAACTCCCCAAGCAGCAAGATCCCTGGATCAGGATGCAGCCGTGCAGCCCATACTGAATATCTGGACTCCAGACTTCCTGAAAGGACCCAGATCATAAAACGAACTCTGAAATCCAAGGCCCCTCATTTAACAAAGTGCAGAGGATCCAGGAGGAAATGCAAAAGCGTGTAAAAGGAGCCAAAAGCACGTTAGAGATATAGATAAACCCAAGAGGGAACTGTCCTTATGCTGAAGTGATCTATTTACCTTGATAGGGAAGCATATATCCAGTACAGTCCATCAAAAGACTGGCAAGAATTCAAGAAAAGGTTTTTATCACATGTACAGGGTCCACCCCTCTGTGTTGCAGCATTTCCATATTCTGTCTCTCTGAGGTTATTTTATTTCTTTCAAGTCATTTAGTGCTTCTCTGGGATTATTCTATTCAATGCCTCTTTGTCAGATGTTTTCCTTTTGACTTTTTTTCCCCCCTTTTTTTATTTTTATTTTTAAATCCTTCAGAAAATGTTCCCAGCGGTTCTGCCATGTACCCTTTGAGAAAAACAGGGGGAAAAAAAGAAACCAACTACATTCTGGTTCTCACACTGAAGATGGGGATCATTACATATCATAACTGCAATTTAATCCAGCTTCATCCAGTTTAATATAACTTTTTAGGTTCTTCTTAGTCAGACATACCTGATAGGTTTCAACCTGTGACCTCTGAAGAATTCAAAACTGAATAATGACATCTGTGTAATTATTATTATTTTTTATTTACTTTGAATGTTGTTTGATATTTGCCTGTAAAGCACTTTGTTTAACACTGTTTCTTAAAAATGTGATATATAAATAAATCTGACTTGTATTCAAACTGAAAATCTGGCTTCATAAACACTTTAAACCCAGTCATAGCAAAAATAGCAGGCTGGGATATGAATGCCTTTTGTTTTTACGCAGCACTAAAAAAATAGGCGTTTCTGGTCTGGTAATTATAATAGTTGAAAATAATTTTATTGCATCAATAAAATAATTACATACCTGAGATGGGATAGTGTGTTTTATTACTATTTTATTACCATTTTATATATTTGTGAATGTTGACGCTAATTTGCATCATACCTAAATTAATATCTATTTCATGTATTTTAGTCAATTTAATTATTGAGCATCTACTTGAAAAAAATATACATTTTGAAATAATTGTCAATATATTCAGACGTCATGGGGTTAAAAGCAGTTTGTGAACTTGTTTCTGAGCTCTAATAGTGGAGACTCCACAACGAGTTAATTGTTAATAATCAGAAATAATTATGCAGCCTACTGCAAGGTTATTTCCATTTTAAATTACTTCTGACAGCCAACTATTGTTCATTGTTTACACATCTTGTTTATATGTCCTATTATTTGGCCTTTTTATTTCAAGGGTACTGTGTTGGAATATATTTCTGCCTCTCTCGTTTCCGCCCCGCTGCCGGTGCCGTCGGGAACAGCGGTGTCTAAAAACTACTGTACCCCTGACACAGTTACGCGTACGACCAGGAAGTTTGGAAGCAGGAAAAACAATCTCAGAAAAGGAGAAGCAAAGTAAAGATTTTGTTGAGAAATGAGTCGAATTTACCACAACGCGTCTTTGCAGAACAAACCGGTTCACAATGAGAAGTTTGACCGTGAGTGGTCTCCCTCTACGTATGAAAGGTATGAGCTCGATACGCTGACCCGCCCAGCTGGAGGCAGCACCAGACCCCGATGGAAAACTGACATTTTCTTATTTTCCATCAATGTGTGGAGACTGTTGAACTATTTTTGCGAATCTACTACTGTTATTTGTTTGTTATACTCATTACGGCTCTGTTCGGTGCAGTGTTGGTAGACATACAGGGTTTATTTGACTCAGGAATATATGAGCATACTTGTTTTAGGATGTTAAAAACATTCATTAAAAAAAAGAACAAAACATAATATTCACAAAATTAGTGATGATATAATTAAGCGAAATAGTGATATTTATGTGATATATACACACGCAAATGTACAAAAGTCTGAAGCAGGTGTGAAGAAATCCTCTAAATTAAGGTAATAATGCTGTGAAATATAAAGTTTATTTTCAACCAAATTTCCAAATAAGTTGGTAGCCTGTACGAAACGCAAATAAAGACAGAATGCAGTGATTTTCAAATCTTATAAACACATGTTTTATTCACAACAGAACATATTAAATGTTGAAACGTGAATTTTACCATTTCATGGAAAATATTAGCTCATTAAAAAAAAAAAAAGTTGGAACAGGAGCAACAAAAAGCTGGAAAAATAACTGGTGCAAATCAAAAACAAATGGTGCATTTGACAACTAATTAGGTTTATTGACAACAGGTCAGTAACATGACTGGTTCAATTTAAAAAAACTGCATCTAAAAATTATGGAAGAATATTAGAAAAATGTTCCTCAATGTAAAATTACAAGGACTTGCAATTTACTTTTGGCACCAGATATTTGATTTTAATGATGCTCCAGATGTTTTCTGTTGAAAATGTCTGGACTGCAGGCAGATCGGTCCAGCACCTGGACTCTTCCCCTGTGAAGTCCTGCTGTGATGGATTCAGTCTGTGGCTTAGCATCGTCTTGCTGAAATATATACAAGAACTTCCCTGGAAGAGAAGTTGTCTGGATGTCCAGAGAAGACGGGGGTGTTTCTGGATATGACTTCTTTGATGACCTGCTTTAACTTGCCCTTGTGAGTTGTACCAGTGTTCCTGAGCTCATTTAGGGATGTCCAGTAGAATCATGACTGTTGTGCTGTAGTGCTGCTTGAAGGCCTGAAGATCCAGGTTTGACCTTCAGCATTGACACTCCTCCTGATTTTCTGAATTATTTATAAAATTATGTAGGTACTTAAGTTGGTGAAACATCAAATTCTTTTGAAATTTTAATGGTGCCATAAAAGTTCAAAAAGCTAATATGGTTGTGTCAGTTTCGACATCTGATATGTTCTTTATGTTCGATTTTAAGTCGATTTGCAAACTTCAAAAGTGAGCAAGAAGAAGAAAAATCTAAATTAAACCAGTGTTTTTTCTACCAGCCTTTGCCTCTAACACAGAGTCAAAGTACACACAGCTTTTTTGAAAGAATTCAGAAGGTTGGTTGTTCCAAATGTCTTGGAGAACAAACAACAGACCTTATGTTGATGTAGTCTTTCTCTAATCCTCCGTCTCTTCCTGTAATCCCACACAGATGCGATCGGGGCTCTGTGTGGTCAATACTCTCTCTTCCAGGACTTTGCTCTTTTCTCTGTTCTCTCATTTTAGGGCTCGTTCTGCTGCAGAATAAATCTGGGGCTAATCAGATGCCTACCTGATGTGTTTGATACGTGTCTGGCTGCGCAGCAGTGAGGACAGCAGTAATCCTGACCAAATCACTCACTCTTTTTGCAGAAACGCAGCTCCACCATGCTTCATTGTTGCCTGAAGGTGCTCAGTATTGTACTACTGTTTTCCTTTTGGTGAATCAACAAAATCTGCTGCAGCCAGACTTTCCATAGTATGACTCATCAGTCCAGAGCATGTGCATTTTATTTTTCTGCAGCCCACCCGCTATGTTTTCATTCAAAGGTGCGTCATTTGGCTTTGTTTCCAAGGTTCAGCTTGGTTCAGCTTCACCTGAGTCCCGCTGTTTCTGGTATAAAGTATAAAGCGCCTTCTGCATCTACAGTCCTCAACGTTGCCCCTGTTTTTGTGCTGGACACCTCTGCCTGCTTTGAAACATCGTGGTTCCTCAGTGGTGGAACAAGCTAGCAGTAGCTACCAGAGTCGTCCATCTATGTTCAAGAAGCTCTTTGAAAACTCTCCTCTTCCGAACCCAAAATCCGTAACTGAGAGTTCAGTCTTCTTTCTCTGTTACACTTTTCTTTTCTTCTATCAGTTCTAAAAGCATCTCTGTTTTCAAACCGTCTTTCTCAGTTGCACTTTTTTATTTTTGTGGTTGCAATCGTGAAGTGAGTGTCAAATCAGCGCCACGTCAATCAGCAGCAGAGGAGGCGGGACATAGCTGCTTATAAAGCTTATAAAGATGGTTCAGAAACAGATGATTTTAGGACTGATGGAAGAAAATAAAAGTGTAACTGAGAAGGATGACCGAAACCCTCAGTTACAGGTTTTGGTTTGCTGGTTACAGATTCTGATCCCTCCAAATCCTTGTGTTTGTGCAAGTGTGGTCTGAAGAACTGGTGCTGTTTTGTAGGCAAAGGATGATTTCACAAAATATTCATCTGATTTAAATCCTTCTTCTGCTCTGTCAGTTTTGCATTTTGTGAATTGATAACAATGAAGCATTTTTTTTTTTTTTCTTAGTTTTGAAAGTGTTACTTCCCAGTATTCCTTCACACCGTGCTAGGTTTCACACTTGCTCTGCAGATGTGAAATCATGCTGCTCGCGAAACTTTCTCTTTGGTCAGGATCACCAGGGACGATCTGTTGCTCAGCAGAGTCTTTGTGTTTCAGGTGCACCGTGGGGTCAGGTTGTTCCACAAGTCAAGTCAGCCGTTGTCATATGTTTTGATCCTTTTTACATTATTTTGCTATGACTCACTCCACCCACCACCTTTCAGTAATCACATCAGGCAGAAAAGCTTTTTAAGGAGCAGTGACCTTCACTGATTTTTTTTTTTTCTTGAGGAAACACACATGAGGAGAGGCACAAAACACCACCAAAACCATGATTTTTTTTAAATTTTTCTTTAATAATTATGAACTGCTGTTGGTTATTTGAATTTATGACAAAGAATCTACTTTTGTGGTCTGGAAACCTGCACAGTCACAGACAACATTTGTATATGGGGCCCATCGGAAATATAAACGGGATTGTTCGCTGGTTCTATATTTTCTTTGTATAAATTGTCAACTTGGGTTTTCTTAAGTGGTTGGCCCAGATACGACCATATAAATCAAGCTAAAATTGAAATAACTACTGGGAGCAGTCCACATGGAGCCAATCGACACACCCACATGGGGACCATTTTCCACCGCTATACGTCTATCTAGCAAATAAGGCCTGAATTCTACCACAGAATTAATCAAGAGTGTGCTCCTTCTTTATTAGTCATTGGGGAAATTTTATTACGGTAAAACTGTTTATCAAAGATAAACAACATTTTTGAAGGAAGTGTAGCAGCATGAGCACCATAAATGCATTACTGTGCTGTGTTTGTAACCTGGCAACAACTGATCTGAAGGTGTCTCACAGCGTCAGGAGATAGTACAGGTGAACTCTGGACAGCGGTCCAGCATGTGGCTGCAGAGACGCTCCTTCACAGCAGCGTGTGCAGGATTTCCTGGCGTTGCAGTCCATCGCTCACTTCCTGGTGTTCCTAGCTCCTATTTAACTTATCTGTATGTGATCTTATTCTAGATACTTATTTTTTACATTACTTGTACTTAAAACATCTGAGTTGAGAGTCAAAAGACAATAAAAGTGAGCTACTACATTCATTCATTTAACTAGCCTAGCCTAGCAACAACCGGATACAATGGAAACACAGGAAGAAAAATGTGAAAGTCAAAGAAAAGAGACACTTCTTTTTCTTGATTTTATTGAATTTCTTTTCATACCACACCAACACCACAACGACAACGCTAACTTTAGAGTCATCTGTGCATTAGCACGTTAGCAGCAACCTGCTATTGACGTAATGATGCTGCGGTTAGATCCCGAAATACACTCAGATTTATTTGTCATAGCCACAATTCAACATATTTTCAATCACACAGTGTAAGATGCTGTAAATTAATTATCTATCGATTTCACATTGTGCAATGTGACTTGAATTAATCTTATAAAACTAAAAATCATGCAGTTTCAACCCGGCACTAGACACAGATTTGGACAGTCCTGCTGTAGTTTATTAAAGACGCGAATCTCTTGCTTTTCCATGTTTTCTGACTAATCTAGAGCTTTGTGACAGTGAGCCATACAAGTCACCAGACGCTGACAAACATCAACTGAACTTGCAGCTGAGCATGTTTACGGAGCGCGTCTGACATAAGATAGACGAGATTTTCCTTTTAGGGTCGTGGTCTTCAGGCAATGTGCATCAACACAGAAGACATGGCATCGCTTTCAAATTGTCACACATAGAATACTGATAGAATTTTTTTTTTTTAAAAAGAAACAATTTCTGTTGTTGCTGTTGTTTTATTTATTTGTTGTTGTTTTTTTCAAACAGTGGTCCTGGAGTCCTCCTAGAGGGAAAGCTGCTGGATGTTTCCAGACATTCCATCACTGACGCCAACGGTCAAAAGGTACCTCAGCAGATCCAGTGTCACTACTGGTGGAGTCTGGTATCATCTCTCATCAGGAGCCTACAAAATGTTATACAAATTTTAATTTTGCATTTGAACAGTCTTTTTCTTTGATTGAAAATATTACTTTTTTGATTGAAGATAGCGCTGTTTGA
>JBAMYA010107120.1:0-19731 GCA_037176975.1 Arrhamphus sclerolepis | reverse complement strand
TTGTAGGTTGAAAGATTATTTAACCATGATGCACAATCACAGATCATTTTTGGGACAATCTATGTTATAATTGTAAACTTAATTAAAAAGGGAAATTAAAAATGATTGTAAAAAAGCTGGTCAAATCCATGTTTCCAGCTGAAACAGCCAGTTCAACATGGAAGACCATGAAGCTCCCAGGTAAAGTGATGGAAAGCTCTGACATAGCTTCTGCTGTCTACAGACAGACAGACAGACCAGCTGGAAAAACCATCAGCACCAGAGTTGCTGGCAGCCACAGCAAGACAGATGAGATTTCTTGTGAAAAAGATAAAAAGACAGGTTTCTATCAAACCTTCACGAAATGTTTCCACTGGATTGGCAAGTTTATCTCTGGGTTATTCAAGTGGAAGAAAGATACATGATTGACATCCCAGAAAGTCCCTCGGACGGGCGGCTCCACATGCAGTATCATTCACTGAGTTGAAATTTCTACATCAAATAAAAATAGTGACAGCTAGAGAAACAGAAAGCAGACTGCTAAATCAAAGAAGTTCTGGATGTCCAGCACCATTATTCTAGAACAATTCCTCACAATAAGAGAAATCACAACCTTGTCAATTGGAGGAAAAAAAATGTGTTTTTCTGTTGTGAGTGATGTCACATGATCTGATTATCAAGGTTTAAAACTGTGAAGTGTTATTTTGAAGTCACCGAGCTTCAATGATCATTCAATATTAACAAAGAAGCACAAGATGAATGAACTTTGGATTGTATGATTTAGATTGTGCACTCAGCCAAATGTTACTTGCTGGACCTTATGTAGCCCAGTAGTTCGACTGGTTTTCGTCAAATATTTTTCCATTTAGCTCTTCAAAGGTGTATGGTTTAAATCCAGCTGGATTTTCCGTGTTTGTGTCGGTTCTCTGCGGGTACTACGGCTTCCTCCTACACACCAGAAAGGTTCATTTTTAGCTTCATCCATGGATGTTAGGCCTAACGGCGTGATCCTGGACTCTGGATTTAAGTGCACAGCTGACATTTATCTCCAAAACGTTGAAGTTTGTATCATCTTGTTAGGCCTAAATGTTGCGATAAAGTTGTTTTATTTTTGGTCTGATGATCAACTGTGCTGATCAAGAGTGAGAAAGTCTTATTGCTGGCAGTAAGTCCGGCTCATGTCCAGTGGGTGTTGCACTCCACCAAGTAATCCAACCACTAAGAGGTCACCAGCCAGTGTTCCCATGGTGCCGGTCCCAAGTCCGGATAAATGGAGAGGGTTGTGTGAGGTGCTCAGACTCTGGTTTCAGCTTTGACTGTGTCACAATTCATTACAACCTTAAACACTCAAAAAGCCATTTGGACCCGTTTCCCATAGAAGAGTCAACATCGGAAGTGACAAAACTCTGACTTTGAAAATGAAGATAACACTGCGTTTACAGTTTTGTTTACCTTTCTTTAAAAAAAGGCTACTTTCAAATAAAATACTTTGAGCCACAGGGAGCTGCAGCAGGGGAATGAATGAGCCACATGCGGCTCGGTGGGTTTCTGACCCCACAGGAAAAGTAGACGAGCAGAAACAGAGAGGAACCTAAGAAGGAAGGTCTGGACCTGTCTGCTTAGACTGCCTTAATGATCATTATAATAATGATAAACCACTTCCTGTCATATGTTTGTTCTTTGAGATCCAGCAGATTCAAAATCCAGAAGTGAGATTAGCAGTTCAAAGGATGTTGTGAAGAAAGAGAAGCTGGATGACATGGTGACACCTGACCAGTGGAGAATCAGCAATATCTTGGACCACAAGTACAAACCTCGTCCAGTTGATGACATCGTGGAGGAGGCCTATAAACTGGTGGATACAAGACGGAAGTCCAAACTCCTGAAAAACAACTGAACACTTTGCCACTGAGATGCGTTACAGCAAAGCTGAGTCGGCAGGTACGTTGAAACATGTCGGTCTTTAACATAGTGGGCTTCTGCTGGCGGGGTGATTCATAATAACCTATAGATGATGCTAAATTGATGCAATGTAGACTTATAGACTGATGCAATATATGTTTTTGTGAAAAATAAAATATTTTTGTAAACATCTTATTCATGAAAATAATTTTCATGAATAAACGTTCCACGGATTGTCGTTATCCAGGTATTAACCACGATAATTGTAGCCAATTAAGATAAACAAAAAAAAAAAATAGTTCACCCAGTTTGAGCAGAACAGTCTGGTTTGGGGTAGGATCAGGCTTCTCTGATCCATAACTCTGCTTTCTGGGCGCTGTCCTCTTCAGCACCGCATCATTGACGGTATCCTTACATATTAAATGCGGCTGACATTTTTCATGCTTAGTGATCTTGTTGCATAACCTTTTTGCATTCTTAGCCATGATTCTGTTCATGAACGCATCATGGATCAATATAAACCCTCTCTTGGGTGAGGGGACCCAAAGCGCAGACATCAGAACAAACTGAGCAGTTAACCACTCCATCATCGTTGACGATAAGCTATTCACGTCCCTCTTTCCAGCTTGAAAAGCGGATCTAAATGAATAAATTAATCAAAACAACTAAATCAGGATTAAATGATCAGCTCACAGCCTATGATGATGGCAGCTTTGTCACTCCAGTTCAGTTTATTTGTATCTCTGAAGGGAAATTACTGTTGCGGCAAGTATTAAACATTCATGGTATACAATTAAAGAACACTGGTAGCAGCGACTAAAATAAATATTAAATAAAAAAAAAAAATAGATATGCTTCAGCAGCCTATCAACCATAAAATACTACATATTAGGAATTAATATGTGTGTGTGAATTAATATGTAATTTACCGCAACATCTCTATAATCTTTGGGAAGAAAGAACAACAAGTCCCACAGTTCTGGAAGTGGAACTAGAGTTAATGGTTATTTTCAGTCTGTGATGGACTGGCGACCTGTCCAGGGTGTACCCCTGCCTTTCGCCCAAAGTGAGCTGGGATAGGCTCCAGCAGACCCCCGTGACCCTGCACAGGAAATAGCGGGTATGGATGATGGATGGATGGATGGTTATTTTCAGTTAATGGTATCTACATATACTGGTTTCATTTGATTATCAGACGGGTTTACCAAAGTGTGAAAGTGTAAAAGCTAAGCACTGTTACCTGACAACCAAAATAACAGAGAAAAAACAGTGAAAAAAACAGTTTCCAAATGTTTTGCATGAAAATAGATGTTATTTATTCTGTACACTGTTCAGCATTGTGGTTTGAACACAGAACTGTTAACTGGATATTAACTTTTCTCCAGCAAATCATTTAAAACTGCTTTAAGGACTCATGACAGAGACAACTTACTGTGACAGACGCCATTCTGGAATTATTCTGGAGTTATTTCAACATGTGCTGAAGTTTGTGGTTTGAATTTCAGAACTATATTACATTCAAGTATATTTACATAGAAATGAAATGACACCTCTTTTTTCTTTTTCCCCCTTTTTTTTGAAGGAGACAGTTAACTGGTTAGTTCATATAGAAATTAATAAGTTTTGCCTTTAACACTATTCTTCCAAAAGTGAGTTAGTTGTATTAAATTAAAGTTGCAAGGAATTTCAATTAAAAGGTAGTTACATCCACTCACTCTTGTAAGATATTGCCCCTTTATTTAGTAATTTCCTTCAGTAACGTGTTTCATCTAGAACACTACAGTTACAGTTATAAATACTTTTAACTCACTTTGAGACAATGATTTTATTGTAGTTAGATTGCAGGAGGCCAGCACCCTCTTTGAGGTGATATTATTTTGTTCTATTTCTCTTTATTCTTTGTTTTATAACCCAGTTTTGAAATGCTGACTTTTATTCCTCCCAGTTTTCTTTTCTGTTTCTATATTCTTCTATTGTTTTAACTTGTTTTATTTCTTTTATTTTGAGACTGAGATTTGTAAGCCAATTAATGGAGATATAGTGCTTTTGTCTTTCATAAAATAAATGGTGTAATTTGTCAACTTTATTGTTGAAAATATGCCTTTAAATCTCCACAAATGGCACCAAATTTTTGTGAAAGGTTGCTGCAAAATCAAGAATTTGTGATCCCATAAAATCACATGAAAACCAAGATGGCTGGAAGAAAACTATCAGGGATTCCTCCTGATGAAGACTACAACTCAGCACTGATGAAGATTACAAGGTGATAAATAGTTTTGTCAACAGTTATTCTGCTTCTTCTGCTTTAAAAGCTTAAAAGTTGTTTGCTGATCCTGTTTGTGTCACTATTTTTCCTGTTTCTGTTCCACATCCTGGAGGGACTGGTAGGTGTTGGGATTTCACATTTAATGAGAAGAACCAAGGAACAACAATTTTATAGTAAAATGATTATTTATTAATAACAAAAGGTAAAATATTACATGAGCAATGTAGCACAGATATATTTGGAGACACTGCAGTTTTGCCTACCTGCTAGTAAATCTAACCTCGAGTCTGCTCTTCTTCTGGTTTGTCGTTCATTATAATCTTCATCTACCCCCCCACTGCAAGCCCAGACTAATTACATTCAGCCTCTGTTCCCATAACTTTGGGTCCTCAGATGCTTGCCTCCTACACCCTACTGCAGGCCGCTATCTGAATTCTCCTCCTGCTTGAACTTAAGCGTAGCACACGCACCCTGTCCTGAGTTAATCCCATGCATATATACTTTAAGCACAGTGAACTTATACAAAGTTATAAGAATATCATATCATGTTTAAGGCCCTATTCCCACATAGGCTACTCACTGTAAGCTGTTAAAGCTGTTTACTGTGATGCTCTGTCTGTTCTGTGGATTCAAATAAAATTTGACAAGTGTTGCATGTGTGTGTGAAGGACTGGATCAACTCCTTAACAGCTCCCAGCCAAAGTCCAGCAGGCCAGAAGTCTCCTGACTCCGGTTCCGAATCTGGAAGCGAGGTAACATTGTGAAAGTGATACAAAAACTTATAAACGTCCGATTCTTCATTCGGACGTGAACGCAGCACTGACTGTTTCCACGCGGTTACTAGGCAACAGCAGCGAAGTGCCCGAAAACAGTTAACAGTCCTTTTTTCCCCCCTCACTTTTAAAAAAATCATTAATTTTTCTTTTAATTTATTTGATCAGAACCAGAGTCTTCCTGATGGCCAGTGGTCTGGACCCGACCCGGGCTCCGGTGGCCTTCGGTCGGCGGGCCGTCCCGCAGCTGTTCGAGCTGCTGCATCAGCCGGAGGCCGAAGACAGACTGCGGGTTCTGACGTCTCTCTGCGACGTGGTCTGGGACCCGGAGCGGCTTTACCAGACCGTTAATGGAGGTGAGAGCAGCAAAGATCCCTTTGGTTCAGGATTCATTCAGCTTTATTTGATAAACTTTAAAAAATGTGTTGTTGGATTTTCCTGTGTTGTGTTGATACTGGAATGAATGAATGAAACCAGAAATAATTTTGTTTCTAAAACTATATTTAAACTTTTTTTATATAACAGAAAATTGTGATTTTAGGGCATAAATAAATAAAGTTTAGGCTAAATAGAATCTATCAACTGTCTTATGTCAAAATGTTGCAAAAGCTGATATTTTACATCAACAACAACAAAAATAAATTTTGAATTTTAAGTCACAATTTTGTGAAACTGTGATTGGACAAAAAGTTTGTTGAAATAAAATTTTTATTTTAATTAAAAAAAGGATACATCTGTCATTTTATAAAACAAACAAACAAAAACAACAATTTTAACTAGCCCAACTAGGTAATTCCCAAGGTTGAAAAGTTAATGTCAAAAATTCACTTTTTTTTATGTCATGTTATGAAATTTACCAGTTGAACATTTTTTGATGTAAAAACTATTTAAACATTTTTAAAATTTTATTTAAGTTTTAAAAGTGTGCAATTAGGCCTATATGTTTTAAAATTTGTGGTGTACTGGCTAGAGAACTGGGCTGGCAACTGGAGGGCTGCCGGTTCAATTCCCGGCTGGTATCAATGATGTGGGCAGGTGGAGTACTGAACAAGAGCTTCCCCACGTCCATGGATGAGGTGCCCCTGAGCAAGGCACCTGAAACCCCCACCGCTCTGGGTCCAGCTGCCCAGATGGGTCAAATGCGGATCCCTCAGGGATCAAAAATAGTAAAAAATAAATAATAAAAGGAGGAAATTTGAGATTTTTTTGAAAAATGTCCTTCTTTTTTTTTTTAAATGACCCCTACTCTCTAAATTTAACTTTACTTTTCAAAAATAAGAATATATAAGCTTTGGAATAAAAAAAATAAAAGCAATACCTTTAACCTTTTAAAATTTAATAAATTATTTAATTCCATACTTAATAACAAAAAAAATCTAATAAACTTAATTTAAGAAAATAAAGGAAAATTTTACCCTCTCAAATTTCAGGACAAAACAAAGAAATTCTGACTTTATAAAAGGTTCTGTCATATTCCAGATGTTGTGTATCTGAGGTGTAATTTTTTATTCTTCACAGTAAAGTATTTCAGTAAGTCATTTTATATTTCCACAATGCTGTGATATTCAGAGGCTCTGTTCGTGTGTCCAGTCTTCATTTGATTTTCTTCACCTATATTTAATCTGATTAGTTCCACTGAGATCAAAGATCACTACTGAAAGAGACGCCGGGACCACCAAGGGCCACAAACAGACAACCAAGCACACACTATTATACTTACTGGGAATTTAGAGTCACCAGTGAAGCTGACATCCATGTTTGAAGATGTGTTTCTGAATACACGTCTGTATTTAGGATAAAAAAAAAAAAACAAGTCATGTCAGGACTCAGAGCTCATTCAGTTTAAGGTCGATGAGCTTCATCAGAGTCACACTGACACCGCCTGCAGGGAAGAAATGAAATGGGAAAAGTGTTTGAACTCTTTTGCAGGTTTTCTGGAGCAGCTGAGGGTTTTGTTGAAGGACGAAGAGCCGTCGGTCAGAGCAAAAACCTGCCAGCTGATCCACCTGCTGACGGCCTACAGCATCGGCAGGTAAAACTCAGACTGTATGAGAAGAACTGGACAAAGCACCCGTGACGCCACCCAGAAAAAAAAGATTTTAATGTAAATTTCAAGTTTTGTAAAATTGTAACTTGATTTTTTGTCATAAAATCAGAAATTGTTTGTTATTTTGTTGTTAAATAAATAATATCTAAGAAAAAAAAAATGTTATTCCCCAAAAATTGGAATTTTGAAAAAAACAGTTTTTGAAACATAAAATTACTTTACAACAAAAACTTTGGTTAAAATTTTACAGATTTTTAAATGTATGATATAAAGTGTCGGATTTTGCAAAATGTTGACCCTTTAATGTAATACTAAAACCTTTTGTTGGAAAATATTGATTTTCATTTAATTTAATTTAAAATCACAACTGTGTCCTAGAATGTTTTTTCGTAAACTATTACTTTTATTTTAGAATTGCATGTTTTGATTGTAAAAATCAAACTTTTTTTTTATTTAAAACTGACTTTTTAACTCAGTATTGAAGATTTTTGTTGTAACATTTTGACTTTTACAAAATTGTGATTTTGATTTTCCTCTATGAAACAGCGTAAACTTTTATATTAAGACATTCAGACGTCCTTCCAGACCTCAGAAAATATACATCTGGGACACAGAAAATAATGAGGTGTGCTGGATTTGTCCCGCGGGCCTCGAGTTGGACATCTGAGCTTTAAAGCACAAGTGCAAACAGATGGAAATCAATAATATTAAAGAGGAACAAAGCAACAATGAAATGACATAAAATGACGGAAACGATTTGAAAAAGATGAGAAAACACAAAATAAGAAGAAGAAATAGACACAAGAATAAAAAATGGACACAAACAGAACCATCAACCTGCTACAAACCCACAACACAGATGCAGAAAGTGATCAAAACTGGGACGTGAAAATAATCAGAAAAAAATGGAGGACACAAGGACAAAGATGGAGACGATGACGTGGAAAAACGAAACAACTGCAGGACAAATATGAGTGAAGCCATCAAAAGAAAATGTTTATTTTTCATTTAAAGAGGCTCAAATGAAAAAGTCAGACAAAGAAAAATAATTCAAACCTGCAGAAATACAACAAGAAAAGTCTCCATCTCAGAAACTTTTACAATTTACCACAAAATAACCTTTTTACTAAACCAGTTACTTTATTTTTGTATTTGTGATTTTACAAAAAAATATGATTTAATTACAAAAGTCAAAATGTTAAAATAAAGGTCACAATTTTTGTGAAATTTCTTTCACTTTTCTGCAATATTACTAAATTTGCCATTTTACAATCAAATTTTACAACGTAAAACCAAATGAGTCAGTGAGTGCGTCTCCTCCTGCAGACAGGCCCTGCTGGCCTCCTCCCTCCTTCCTGGTCTCTCTGAGCTGCTGGACGACTCGTCCTGCAGGACAAATGTCCTCCAGGTGCTGGAGCGCCTGTCTCTGCTGCCTGCAGGTACTCGTTTCAGACCAGAGCAGCTCCACATGGATGGAAGCGGAAATAATGTGAGCGTGTCGGTCTGCAGGAGCAGAGGCTCTCCAGACGCTGGTCCCGGTTCTGATGCTGAAGCTGGACCAGGAGGAAGAGGAGGAGGTGCAGGTGCTGCTCCTGTCCACGCTCGGTCGTTGCTTCAGGTTGGACCCTCTGCCGTCTCTGGCCTTGGACGGTGTCTCGCTACTGGGCCGTAAACTTTCCCGGCGCTCCCCGAACGTGTGCAGAGAGGCGGCGGCAGCCTTGATGGAGCTCAGGTAGGACAGCAGGACGTCCAGCCGCTGGACAGCTGTGGTTCTGCTCTAAATGTCTCTGCTGATTTCAGTGGTCCAGAGGAGGGGAAGAGACGGGTGTGTGAGGAAGGTGTCCTTCCTGTCCTGGTGGGTCTACTGCAGGACAAAGACATTGAGGTTCAGATCAACGCTGCAGGAGTCGTCATGTACACGGTGGTCATCACCGCAGGTCCTCAGTTTCCTTCCTGACTATTTAAATGTTCTTTTATTCATGAACTTAATTGTTCAGAACCTTCACCTCCATGTGGGAGGTCTTTGAATCCTGGTTGGGTCAAGAACATCCAGCCTTTAATTTATTCTGGTTCAAAATGTTTAACATTTTAATGGGATTGTTTTATTTAATTTTTTTGTCATATGTATTTATTTATATTTTACTTATTACCTTTTTTTTTTTTTTAATTTTTTTGTGTTACGATTTCTCTTATTTAACTACAGGCTATTTTATTTACATTATTATTGTGAGATTTTCTTTTCTTTTTATTATTTCATTATTATTTTTTTAGATTAAGTTGGATTTATTTTTAAAAATATTTAACCTATTTTGTTAATTTAAAAAATTGTTTTCATGTTTTCTTCTTACTTTCCAGATTTATTTTATTTTATTCTTCCATTCATTGCTATTATGTTCATTTTTTATGTTTTATGTCTTATTTTAGATTAAAAACTGTTCATATTTATCAATTTTATCTTTGTTCCTGCAGGTAAGCAGCAGTGTCTGGACCTGAACGTCCTTCCCATCCTCCTCCACCTGCTGTCTGACAGACAGGACCAGGACCAGGACCAGAACCAGAACCAGAACCAGAACCAGGACCAGGAGAGGAGGAGGAGGAGGAAGACTCTCCTGCTCTACACCCTGCGGGCTCTCAGCTCGTTGGCTGAAGCTCCAGAGGGCCGGTGCCTCCTGCTGCAGCAGCTCCCCCTGCTGGTGAGAAAGAGTGAGAAGGAGGAGGATCCGGACATCCGGCGGGCCTTGGAGACCACCATCAGAGTCATCAGCTGGACTCCCTGAGACGCTCTGAGCTGGACAGATGAAAAACATATTCAGTATCTTCTCTTTCCATTCACTTTTACTCATGTAAAAATAAAAATAATTAAAATGTCAAAACAGTGAGTTTTAGATTTTTGTTATTTTGTTTTGTGTCGCTTTCTTCTCCAACCAGAGACACCTGCAACCGTCACAGACTTTAGATTAGAGAGTTGATAACAAGACAAAGGTGTCAAACTGAAAGCCAAATCTGGTCCAGCCTAAACTTCTAACTAGAACATTTCTGGGTTTGATTCAGTTCTGACATCAGAATATGGAAAAACTGAGGTGGAGAGCAGCTGGTTTAGAAAATCAGGATTTAAGAAACGACCGAAAGAGATTTTATGATTAAAAATTGACGATTACTGTCAAAGCCAGTGATTTTTCTACAAAAAAAGTAAAAAAAAAAAGTATGATTTTAGGACAAATACAAAATTTGCAGTTTTATGACACTTGTAATTTTATGTGAAAAGGTTGCAAAAAGTTTACATTTTCCTATGAAAAAAAACATTAAGTTAAAAGTCACAATTTGTGACATTTGTGATTGTGATAAAAAGTCTTGGTTGTAAGGGGGGAGACAATGTTCTCAACTTTATGATTTTGCATCAAAATCAGCTTTTTTTTAAATAAATAATAATTTTATTTGTGAAAAAAAAAATTAGTACCAAAGTCTTAATTGTATTTTTCCTTTTTACAAAAAAAAAATAGATTATAAACCGAGAAGTTAATAGTCTGACTTGAAATCATTTAACAGCAGTAAAATCCTTTAGTGGCCACTAGAGGGCGACCAAACACCAACTACTCTCTTGAACTCTTAATAACTTTTGATTGTTGAGAAAACGTCATTAATTTATCAACAATTATTTTCAAGTAAAAGGAAAAATGAATGATGAACTAATAAATAATCAACACAGTTGCTGGTTTTAAGCCAATGACTTCCAGAATTGAATAAAAAGTGTGTTCAAAGACCAAAGAGAGAGTTGTCTGCCATATATTTAATTTATAAAAGTCAGAAATAAGTTATGTGTCTTTTTAGTGTAAAGTGATAAAGAGTGTGGTAAATGAATGGATAACTGCAGTTACTGACACTTTTTTTCCTCTGTTCAATGACTATCAAAATATTTCAGCAGTAATAAAGGTCTGGACTCCTCTAATATTTGAACAATGTTGTTGTTAATCACACATTATAAAAAAAAATCACATATAATATTAAAACATTAATTACTACAGTCAGGGGTGCAACTACCCGTCCATTCTCATGGATGGTAACATATTTTATGGTCAGGGCTGGTTCTTGGCATCGGCCATATAGGGCCGAGGGCACCATGTGATGCAGGGGGTGCCTCTGCAAATCCCTGAACACATTATGCAGAGATCAAAAATGAAACAGCGCAGGCCAAGTGGGCAGTGTGTCAGTCTCATAATCTGAAGGTTGTGAACTTGAGCCTCACATTTGTGTTTTATTCAACAGAAAAAGTTGCTGGATCTGTAGTTGGTCACTTTTGACCTTCGCCTTAGCACCACATATTGATATTCTGAATGAATATATAACTACACTGCACTTTGTGCAAATGTTTGTAAAAAGAGAGCAGAGGAATAATCACCCAGCTTTTGGAGGGTGTGGAAAGATGGGCAATATTGACAGTCATGAAAAACAAACTATTCACTCTTTTGACTGTATGATTTTACATATCATGACATTTTAAGATAAAATTACCCCCTTAACGGATTTTAAAATCCTGGTAAATCCAACCTATCAACAAATGACATACACAGGCCAAAATACATGAGCAGTGTGTGAAATAGTAGACGCCACGATTCAACAGTTTGTAAAATGACCCTTTGACATGTGTCCTGTATGAAAACACCCCATTGGCTGAAATTTGACCAAATGTGGCAGAAATCAAACAAATGCAGGAATAATTGACTGAGTTTAGTTCCCTGAGATTTGCACATCTGCACAATAAAATAAAGCCATTTCATTGTGTTTGGACTGTATAGTTTAACAAATCAAAGTTATTTTTGATCACTTCTCAGCTCAGAATTGATTTCAAATAATTATGTGACAAAAGGAGGAAGTATCTCAGTATATTATGAAATTATGACAAAGAATGAAGGAATAGAGATGTGATATGAAAGCCAAATGATTTGATAAAACATGCAGTCCTAAGCAAAGGTTAGCGATGCCTGTGTTCTTAGTATTTGGCATTTCCAACCCCAAGCAAGAAAAATCATGTCTTTAACAAAAATTAAGCATAAGAAAAACAAAATAAACAAACAAAAAAAACCCAAACAAATACAAATTGACATAAAAAATGAAGTGGCTGATACTTAGTGACCCACTTCCATAGGATATAAGAGTGGAAGTTGCAGGCAGGTGGTCATCAGCAGGGCCTAATGTACTACAGTTACTGCATACAAAAAAGTACATTTTCCATCTATGTACTAAAAGTGAAAAGAATACGAGAACGTCTGATCTTCCACATATAGTTCTAGGCTAGCATATGCTTTAAAGATGTTGTCCCAGTGCCATTTCTGCTGGCACTGGGACAACATCTGCAGTTTCATGCTGCGTGGTGTTAATAGCGAACCAAAACCAAGACAAACACTGGTCCCAGTTCTTTTGTTGCTCTCCAATAAAGGATCCCACCAGGGTTTTCCCACCTGGCAGAGACGAGGGGTCTTGTTATCCCGTAGGGGGAACTCTCTGGTTTGCAGTAACCTGGCAGACTTCTGCTTATCATGCTCGTACTGTTGGCAGATGGTACATTGTTTGACGTGGTCCTATACATCTTTCTGGACTTTGGGCCACCAGACCAGCTCCAAAATTTGCAGCATAGTTTTGAGTCTACCCAGTTGTGCTCCTAGTTGTTATGGAAATAGTGGAGGAAGCTGAAGGTATGCTCTTCAGTCACCACCAGATGCTACTTCAGGTCCGATCCTTTTGTCGGTACAGTCCAGGATAGAGCATTCTAGAATCTAGAGTGTCTCCCAGCCAGTTCGCTCCCTCTGCTGGCTGATGGAAACCAATCTATCACACATACGTATATCTGACTTCATGATCTGTGATTTGTCCATGTGCAATTTCTGCCAGAGAGGCGGGCAAATCAGAGGTGTGATGTTTTTCCTCAACAAAAGTTTATATTTCTATCCCACTAATTTTATTTATTTGTTTGTTTTAAAACTCCTTTAAAAAGTATGGCTGATTGGTAAATTTAAAGTATTATGAGGCAACCAACAATAATTCGTTTTCAGTTCCCTCCAAATTACATTTGCTTCACGTTTTTGACTTTCAAAGTTGTCATAACTTTTGTAACTATTAATGAGTCAAGTGGGGCAGAAAAACAAAAACATTCTTATTCATTTTACTTTTATTGATGTTGTGTAAGTGACATGTCTGAGGATTGATCACATAGTATTAAATAATTGCTCTCAAAAGACATGCTGGAGTTAATGGTCTGCTGACCAACTCTTCTACTGTAACAGCAACTTCCCTAAAGTTTGTCACTCATTAACCAGCAACTTTAAGGAAAAATTCTCAGGTGAAAAGGTGTCCAGAGAGTGTTTATTATCCTCCATCCTGTCGGATCGCTCAGATGCATCTACCTGATCACACAGGTGAGAAAATCCCACTGGACATGCAGCCGCCAGACCACTCCTCTGAGGCCCGGCCTGCTGTTTACCACAGAGCAGATGGGAGGCCACCACAGAAGACACTAATGAGACATTACACAACCTTACATCAGATTTAGTCATTTCTTTATCACAACTTATGAAAGTTTTTTTTCCTCCATGTGACAGTAAAGCTGAGGAACTGTGCTCTCCTAGGTGTGCTTGAATACTGTCTTTTTGGAAAGTCCATCCACATCCAAGTATTAACTTTTTTTTCCGATGACTCAAAGTGTTGTTTTGATCAACTCAACTCAAATTTTATTTATAGCGCACATTTTAAAACAACTGAGGTTGACCAAAGTGCTGTACAGATTAAAAACAGTAAGATTGATAAAAGCTACATATATAATGGCACATTTACAAAAAACAAGATAAATATTAAAATACAAAACAATGTAATAAAATAAATAAAAAAATAGAAAATGTTTTCAAATAAAGTGAGTTACAGTAACCCAGTGCAGTGTTATAAATGCATGGATTACAGTCTCCAGATCTCTTTGTGGCAGACATCCTTTTACTTTTGATAAAATCTTCAAATGATAAAAACTGGTTTTTATGACCTGGATGGCTTGGCGATCAAATATCACACCAAGATTCATTACAGAAAACCGAATATTCAGTGTAAGAGGACCCGGAAAGCCAGCAGGAAAGTCTACTGGACCACATCCAAACATTATGACATTCAGATTCAGAAAGTTTGAGGTCATCCAGGATTTAATGTCAGCTAAACAATCAAGCAATGTCTGTATAGATTCACTGGATTTTGATGTCAAAAGCAAATAAATGTGGACATCATCAGCATAGCGATGAAAAGAAATATTATAGCTCTTGAAAATTGACCCTAGTGGCAGCATATACAGCAATAAAAGAACTGGTCCAAAGATGGAGCCTTGGGGGACCCCAGAGGTGAGAGGGGCTGAGGATGAGGTGAATTCACCCAACTGCACAGAAAAACTCCAGTGAAGTAGAACTGGAACCATGAGAGAGCAGTGCCTGTAATAGCCGCTCACTGCTCTAGTGATGCCAAGAGGATCCTATGATCCACAGTGTCAAAACAGATGTCAAATCAAGGAGCACCAGCATAGCTGGGTTTCCTGAGTCAATAGTTACCATTAAGTCCTTCAAAACTCTCAGCAGTGCTGTCTCAGTGCTATGGAAGGGTTTGAAGCCAGGCTGAAACTTTTTATAGATGTCATTGGCCACTAAGGAATGATTGGATCTCAATAAAAAACACTTTCTCTAAAACTTTAGACAAAAATGGCAGTTTAGAGATAGGCCTGAAGTTAGACAGCACAGAGGGGTCTAGATTTTTCTTTTTGATAAGAAGCTCCACAACAGCATGTCTGAGAGCAGCAGGAACACATCAGGTGCTAAGACAGGAATTAATAAATAAAAGTATAACAGGATCCACTGTACTGAATACCTATTTGAAGGTTCAAGGGCCCTGGGACAATGATCACCACAAGCAGCTTTGTTGACACCGTCGTTTATTGATAATGGTTCTCGTAATTGCGCTTTCCAGCGCACACGCTCACGCACACAAGACGACGTCCAGGTCTTGCTCTCTCCTCCTGCCGCTGCGCCGTCACTATAAGAGCCAGAGAGTGATTGTAGATGGGGCCCAGGTGCGTCCTCCGTCTCCCGTTGGTGCCGCCCCCAGAGCCACTGAATCACCTTCCCTCTGCAGCTGAGCTGAACCACACCCCGGCGCCACACTCTTTAAAAAAACGAGAGGGGATGTGGTCTGAGGGACAGTTTGTGGGTCTCAGATGCTGAACTATGTTGGCCAGTGCAGAGCTAGGGCCTGCTGAAGAGAGGACAGGTGGCCTGAGAGCAGAGATCTTTTCAATAAAAAACCTAAGAAAACTCTCACAAAGGGTGAGTGATGGTATAAGTGGAGAGTTATCACAAGGATTTACGAGGGAGTTAAAAATGTGAAAAAGAACTTGCGACTATTAAAGAGAAAGAAGCCTTGAAAAATACTCCGTTTTAGCAGCCTTAACAGCACGCTGGTAGACAGACAGATCTTCAAGAAGAGCTTCTTTAGAAACATGGAGCTTATCTTTTTTCCACTTTCTCTCAGCACCCCGACATGAGAGCCTGAGAGCGCATGTGGAGTCGTTAAGCCACGGTTCACAAAGTGCTTTTGTGCATTTTGTTCTAAAAGGAGCAATAAAATCAAGGATGTCCGCACAAGTAGAATTAAAATTATGTAAAAAGGTCTTCAGCATTAGAGAGCTAAGCATATCACTGGAAGTCTTAAGGTCATTATACATGGCTGAAAACTGAGATGCAGTTTGAGTGGTAATTAAGCGCAGATGGTGCGCAGAAGCACAAGCTTTTACCCTCAAACAAGGGATTGAAACAGTAGAAGGCACAGGCAGATGGACCGAGATACATGCTGATTCACAAATTTCATTAATGCAAACAGATAAATCATACGATAAAACCAAATCTAAAATGTGCCCTTTTTCATGAGTCAGATCTTTAACACATTGAACAAGATTAAAAGATTCAATAAGGTTTAAGAAGTCAGTGACCACCACAGCAGACAGGAATACTGAAATCTCCAGAAATAAGAAAATGATCGTATTTCACAGTGGCACCTCACAGAAAATCTGCAAAGTCACCGATGAAGTCCTTAATAAATTTTGGAGGGCAATAAACAACCACAAACATAGCAGAGAAAGAGGAAAGTTGAAGCTCAAAAGTTTGCAGTTCAAAGCTGGAGTAGGTTGCACATGGAATTAGACAGCACTAATAGCTGGATTTGAACACCAAGACCACCACCGAGGCCAGACCACCACCTCTGCTGGCGCTCCGAGGGGAGCTGAGAAACAGACAGCCAGGAGGAAGGAGTTCAGAAAACGGTGTGCACTCACTGTCTCGAAGCCAGGTCCTCACCAGGAACATGAAGTCCAAATCCCAAGTCCCGTTAAGTGAAGAAGTCATTCAATAAAAACGTCTTGTGTATCAGCGATCTGGTATTTAGTAGAGCCATGCTAAGTTTGCGCTCCTCAGTAGACGATCGCAAAGCGCGTTTCAGCGGCCGAAGGAGTCCGGGTGTGACGCCGCCTCTGTAGGAAACCTCCACTGCCAGATTAGAGGGAGCAGCAGAAGACTTCAGCGGGACTGAGCAGAGGTTGGGTGGCATCAAGAAACCAGCGATTGGAGTAGTCAATGGCTCAGGGAGGACGGGCGGATCCAACAGCCCCTCGTGTGCAGTATGAGCTTCAAGTAGCACCCGTCGTGATGAGCATCAGACCCTTCAAAGGAAGCTTCCAGGTCAGGCCTTGAATTTCACAATCACACCACTGAATGTTTTTCCGAGGAAGAGCGCGGGAGAAAGGCAGGAGGTGTGCCAGAATTTCAGCAAATAGAGGTGAGAGACTGGTGTGTTGCTTTCCCAGTCTGGATTTAGACAATAGCAGCGACTCACTGGGAACCTTAATGTTAAAAAGAGCAATCAAAGTGGAGACATTTTGGCAAAATACACACAGCAGTAGGGTAACTGCAAACAATAAGCTGAGCAGACGAGGGAGATGACGCTGACGGCTTTCCATCACAAGCGCATCTTGCCACCAAAGTTCCAATTAATTCAATAACAGGTAGGTAACAACTACACCAACAATGTACTCATGCTGAGCCTTTCTTGTCCAGGAACCACTCAAGAAGTGTTATCCTATTCATGTCCTCTGCAGCTCATTTATAAGTGTTTCATAGGCACAAAACAGGGCCTGGAAGTTGAGCAAGTAGTTTTCAACAAAATGTTTGGAATCTATAAACAAAACGGGAAAAAAATGTTTGTACCTTGCTCACGCACATTTTGGAGATCGGGGAAATGATGTGCCAAAATGTGTTCTATTTCCAAATGTCCAGACTGCAGGCAGGTCAGTTCAGCAAGTGGACTCTTCTCCTGTGAAGCAAGGCTGTTGTGATGGCTGGTATATGTGGTTTAGCCTTGTATGCAAGGCCCTCCCTGAAAACACATTGTCTGGGTGGGAGCAGCGCACTCTTTAGATTTGATGGCGCATTTCCAGTTGTGTTAGTTGCCCATGTCATAGGCACTAATGCAAGACCATACCAACAGAGATGCAGGCTATTAATAGCGATTAATTAATCTCCTCTTTAGTCTGCAGGACACGGCGCCCATAGTTTCCAAAAACAATTTCAAGTTTTGATTCTTCAGACCACAGAGCAGTTTTCCATTTTGTGTCAGATCCAGAGAAGGCTTCATTTCTGGATTATGTTCACATATGGCTTCGTCTTTGTGTGATACAGTTTTAACTTGCATTTGTGGCATACAAACTGTGTTTGCAGTGATTTTTTGGGAGTATTCCTTAGCCCATGCAGTGAGGTTCACATGCACAGACACGTTCCAATAAGCTCCTATTTTGTAGCTATATTTTAACCCTTTTTTGCATCCTGTAATTACGAATATGACAGATACCTACATAAATCTATCAGTAGGTGGAACTGAACATGGTTGCAGATGAAATGGAGCTTATGAATCCCATCCAGACACAATAAAGACATTACACTAACTTCATGATGACTTTACTATGACTTTACTCTGTTACTCCAGACCGTTGGCATCTGAAGAAAATATGTAATATAAAGTGTCCACAAGATGAAAATATGCCTTCACAATCAAAATATGAAAGATAAGAGACTGTAGCTTTCTTTGCCTGTTGCTTTACTAAATCAAATTTCAAACCACGCGTTTTCCTGCCTCATCCTAGCCGTATTTTTCTTTTCTGAAAAGAAAATTGCACTTTTGCAACACCACCTTCCTTTGATTTGATTGATTGACTCTCACTTCAGATAGTATCACATCATGCTGGGTCGTAGTAAAGGAAGTGAGCAAGAATCCATCAGTCATTCTGGAGTTGGAGAATTGTTCTGCAGAGATGGCAGCACCTATATAAAGATTTTGTTGTGTCAGAAAAGCGTCAACATTCTGGCTGAAGGATAGCAGGCAGATTGAGGCCAAAATGAAAAACCTATGATTGTTCAATCCTGCATTTATGCAGCTTAAATTGCCTGAGATTCTCATATAACACATTTGAAGTTTACATGCTAGTATAAAATTCAGATGCAGGCCCCATGAGACTGAACAAGACACACATCAGAATATTGGAGATCTCAGTAGAGAAATGAGGACAGACAGTGAATGCACAGCAGAGCCATGTATGGAACTGTGTCAAAGCTGGGTTTTATGGTATGGAACAAGCATCCTGTATAAAGAAATCAGCTTGGAAGACAATTCTAAGCAACAATTTTTCCTGACAGATGCTGTCAGAGACTAAGCTCATTCTTTATGAGTCATTATGAAGCAGGCTTATTGTCTTCACAGTAAAAAAGCATGGACAAGATGCTTAGATGCTTTTTACTACAACCTCAATTCCAAGGAAGTTGGGATGTTGTATAAAATGTAAATGTGGTGATGGGGTGTGGTTCAGATTGTCTGCAGAAGAGACGTGAAGCTGCAGCTCAGGAAACAGCACCTGAGAGGGACTGATTGGCACACCTGTGCTGCATGTGTCAATCAGTTTCCCTCGATGTAAACAGCAGCACTCTGGAGGAAGGTGGACTGGCATGTGGGCAGCCGGCGCTCTATGTGCGTAGCTAACATTTGCACTGTAAAGTGCTACATAATGAACTGTTTTGTATCTTGGAGCTGCAGTCACTGTGATAATTATCATCACCTGAAACCCTCACAGTAAATAAAAACAGAATACAATGATGTGCAAATCCTTTTCAACCTATATCCAACTGAAAACATTACAAAGACAAGATATTTAATTTCAAACCGATAAACTTTTTTTTTTTTTTTTTGCAAATATTCAGTTATTTGGTATTTGATAACTGCAAACACGTTCCAAAGAAGATGGGACTGGGAAAGTTGAGGAATGCTCCAAAAACATCTGTTTGAAACATCCCACAGGTGAACAGGTTAATTGGAAACAGGTGAGTGTCATGATTGAGTATAAAAGGAGCTTCCTAGACAGGCTCATTTGTTCACAAGCAAGGATGGGGTGAGGTTCACCACTTTGTGAACAAATGCGGGAGCAAATAGTCCAACAGTTTAAGAACAACATTTCTCAATGTACAATTATAAGGAATTTAGGGATTTCATCATCTACAGTCCATAATATCATCAAAAGATTCAGAGAATATGGAGAAATCTCTGCACTTAAGCAGCAAGGCTGAAAACCAACATTGAATGTCCGTGACCTTCGATCCCTCAGGCTGCTTTAAAACCAGCATCATTCTGTAAAAGGATATTAGCACGTGGGC
>JBAMYA010107109.1:0-19734 GCA_037176975.1 Arrhamphus sclerolepis | reverse complement strand
ACTCCTTTCCGCCCTCAAACAACACTTTTTTGTTCTATCTTCCCTAACCAGGAAAACTGGGGGGGGTGGGGTGGGGAGGACTCCCCCCCCCCCCCCCCCTACCAGCTTATTTGCTGGACCACATGATTAATTCAGGTTTTGCCCAGCTGGGCCTGATGGGGAAGGGCATGGCTACTACGCGCTTGTGAATGAGTCCTTCCCCCAGGTATGGCTCCAGGGTGGGACCCCTTGGAACCTGGCCAGGGTGAGGAACACTGTGCACTTTGTTTGACTTTCCTCATGTAAGTTTGACTGAATTTCTTTTAGTTTGCCTCGTTCCTCAGGACCAGTTTGCTTTCGGAGACCCTACATGGGGCTTTTGCCCCCAACAATGTAGCCCCTGAGGTCATTTGCGCACTCAAACACCTCCACCATGAGAAGGTGGCAGTTTAAGGAGGAACTGCCACCTTATCTAGGTGGAGGGGTTTGAGGAGGATTCAACCATGGTCTCAGATTTGGATCATGGTTCTCAGGATCTCAGTCTAAAAAGGGTGGAATACACTCTCAGGGTTGGGGATGAGATGTTTCCTCCAGTGGAGGAGTCGAGGTTCTCGTAGTCTTGTTCAAGAGTGAGGAAAAAAGGGGGCAAAAATAAACAGGCGGGTTGAGGCAGCATCTGGAGTAATGCGGACTCTGTACTGGTCTTGTGTGGTGAAGACAGCTGAGCCAAAAGGCCAGGCCCTCTGTTTAATGGTCTGACTCATCATGGTCATGAACTGGGGGTAATGACCAAAAGAATGCAGATTCAAGCGGCTGAACACTGGGGGGGGGGGATACTGAGGCGGAGCTCAAGGAGGTGGCTGGGAGATTGAATGTCTGGGCCTCCTTACTCCAGCTGCTGCCCACACAGCCCAAACTTGCAGCGGAAGTTGACAAATGGATCATTTATTTGGACAGTAACCCTCTTGAAGACCAACCTGTTTGTATGTGTTGACCAGGAAGCAGTTTACAGATGAATCCTGGTCTATTTGAGGACTGTAATTCAGATGATTAAATGTTTTTTAAGATTTTATAGAAAAAAAACAGTAGACCTGCTTATGCTTAATTTGTTTTTCAGTTGATTGTGAAAAGATCACAGCTGATGACGTGGTCTTAAGGTATTTAAGGGAACCCATCTTGAAGCCACATTCACACCAGTGTGCCTAAACCTGTCTGCATGCAGACAGGCTCATACCAGGCTTGAATGGGCTATTGCTGCTGTAAACACAATGGGTGTGTTTGTATTTCAGACTCGCAATGCTCTGGTGACTGCTATGCTGCTCTGCAGGTTTTCTCTTTGGTTATCAGGCTTCCACAGAATCTCATCTTTCTCAATTTCAACTGGAAAATGTTACTTGTTTTCAGATGGTTTTTACATCTTTCTTTCTTTTCATTGATAGAGCAGGTAAAACACTTCTGCATTGTTCAAACATCTGAGAATAGACTGATTCTTCTTCTTCATGGCTGCGCCCGCCTTTCCTCCGCGGGCTGTCCTGCAGTCAACATGTTGACTGATGGCTGACAGAAATGACTGTTGGAAGTGGAGAACAAAGTATTTGTTTGAATATGTTTTCAGAACAGTGTTTTTAAATATATATATTTAAACTTGGCACAGATGTATTCAAATCGAATGCAAACCTGCAGAACAGTGGAGGCTTTTCCCTCAGGCTGTGTTTCTATCCGCGGGTTTCTGTTTATCCATCAACCAACCTGAACTTTGGCTTGTTGATATTAACTTCAAATGGCCAAAACTCTGAATGTAGTTTGGCTTCAAGGTGAAATTAAATATTAAAAGCTAGAAAAGCTTTTATGTTCTGGTTCATTTCATTTGCTTAAAATTATATTATTATTATTATTATACATATGTACGTGTGTGTGTGTGTGTGTGTGTGTATATATATATATATATATATATATAGTGTGTGTGTGTGTGTGTGTGTGTGTGTGTGTATATGACCTCTTATGTAAAGTCTGATGGAAAATCTTCACATTGTTGATATATTTATTTAATTTATGGTATTGAAGATGATGTCCATGAACACAGTTTAAATTGCTTATCTTTATTTTCAGAAACTTATTCCAGTTAATCATGCTTTACTTACAGGAAGTTAGCCTCCAATGTTTCAACTGTGAAAACGTCTTTCTTGGCCTCTGACTTTCTCTCTCACAGTAATCAGATTTTACACTTCAGATTGAATTTGTCTGATGATTGCGTATATTCAAAGGAAAACTACAATAATTAATTAGGACCCTATTTTTTTCTTTCTTTCATCTGTATAATCTAAATTATTCAGAGACGACAATATCCAATGAAAGGGTAAAGAAATCAGTTATTATGAAATACCTCCAGTGTCTGTGTATGTTGAAGGGGGGTAATGTTACTGAGATCCTGCCTTGTTCTGTTTTCAGGTGAAACAACATTATATTTTGCTGATGAGGAAAAAAAAAAAGACATCCACTCTCTCTGCAGCCGCATCCTCGGCTTTTGTTGCCCTTTTTTTTTCTCACAAAAAGGTGCTTTAATGTTGGACTTGCTCAGCTCTCCTCTCATAAGATCTCAGAGTGAGACTATCCTTGCGTGCCAGAGTTGTTTATCTCTGTAGGAATGCATATGCAGGGGATTTAGAGGATTACGTGCTGTTAGTGGCATTAACGTTTATGGCAGGTTCCAGTCAGTTGATTCTAATGAGGTTTTCTGTCAGTTTTCATGTGAGAGAGAATGATCTGATCCAGGTTTAAAGATACCCGCTTTTCCTTGAACTCAGGGAAAATTCTTGACAAACCTAGTGCCATGCTTTTTATCATTGATGATACTTGAGTCGTGAATCACAATACATACAGAAGCCACTGATGGGGGTAAAAAAAAGAAAAAAAAGAAATCTGACGTACATGATTGATGGTATCAGTGGTTGTACTGGTTTCACTGGTCATGGGTGTGTTATGACTCATAAACGCTGTTATTGAGTTGGTACAGAAGTTGGAGGGTGTGTATTTGAATCTGAGAGGAAGCGCATAGGTCACATTCTCTTTTGTTTGTCTTGTCTGTTTCCGCTCATTCAGGTTTGGAAGAGTGAGCCATCATTCTCTTTTCAAGGTTTAAACCCTTTGTTCCCGCCAATATTTATCTATAGTTTAAAATTTTCATCCATAAATGGAACCTGAAGCCATTTAAAGTGAAAGGAAATATTATTATTCTTACATGGAAGCTTGTGTACTGGTGATCTGTAAACTGTCTAAATTTTTTACTCAAAGTATGTGGAAAATCCCCAAAAAAACTGCTTAAGTTGCTACAAAAAAGATGGTGCTGTTGCTTAGTGACAGAAGGAAAAAAATATCTATCTTTTTGTTATCTGAAAACTGTGAACAAATTTTTCCATCTTAAGTTTAAAAAGATTGGATGAGTTAGAATCTAAATGGGAAAGAAAATAATACAAAATTGCCTTCTTAAAGAGACATGCCAACATTTTAGGAATCAGTTTATTGTAGTTTATTATCTCTTCTGTGGATTGCTACACCTAGCCAAATGCTTTTTTCTTTTTTCCCTTTTTTCTTTTCTTTTTGTGAAAAGCCAAGTGCTGTTTGCACAGCCAACTCAAATCAAATTCTTATCTGATTTTTCTAATTGACTGTTCATCTTATATATCGTAAGTGAGCAGATCCAATCTGCGTGTCCTCTAATGCACAATAATGCACATCACATTTGAAGATTACAACGCTGCATTTTTTCTTACTCTTGTCTCCCAGCGGGCAATTCTGTATTTGTCTCCATTGAAACACTGATGAAGGGTCCTCTTCCTGCTCCCCGACTTCCTGCTCTGTCTCCTCTCTGCTCTCCAGCTGAAATATTGATGGCAGATAATTGGTCACAGCAGCATGTTTGTGACGGTTAATTGTTTGAGTGCTTAATAATAAATCAGTCCCGAGCCGCACCCACAGAGGAGCTGGACAGCGGCCTCACAGAAAACCGATCCAGGATCAGCTGATTCTTGAGCTTAAGAGTTTTAAATTCCACCCGGTCGAGTTTCAGTTATTATTCTGAATGAGATACAAATGGATGAAGAGACAATTAGTCTGCATTTACAGGGGCTTCGTAGTCTCTAATACAAAATTATTTAAGCTTATTTGAGCTTGCAATATTTATCTATTTTTTTCATTTTTAAGTTATTTTCATATTTCCACATTGATTTTAGTGTTGGTCAGCACAGTAGCTTGGTGGTCAGCACTGTTGCTTCACAGCGAGAAGGTTCCTGCTTCGAGCCTCCACAGGGGTCTTTCTGTGTGGAGTTTGCATGTTCTCACCGGGTACTTCGGCTTCCTCCCACAGTCCAAAGACATGCATGTTAGGTTAATTGGCGTTCCTAAATTCTCCTTAGGTGTGAGTGTTTGAAAGGTTGTATGTCTACATGTGGCCCTGCGATGGGCTGGCGACCTGTCCAGGGTGTACCCCTGCGTTTCACCTGAAGTAAGCTGGGATAGGCTCCAGCAGATCCCCGTGACCCTGCACAGGAAATGGCAGGTATAGATGATGATGGATGGATGGATTTTAGTGTTCTGTTTTCCTACAATGTGACTCCACTCTTTGCTGTTGCAGCTTTTCTCCATCAGATGTCGCCAGATTGCCTATTTTAAAAATGGTTATTTTAAAGGTATTCTCTCTCTTTTCCAGATCAGTGGTTGTATCATCCTGGGGGTCTCCATCTACCTGAAAGTCAGCAAAGATGGAAACAAGGTAAGGCGCGTCATGAATTATTACGATATTGTAACGGTTTTCTGCATCCACCCTTTTTACATTTCAGCTTTTACATTTTACCTTCACTTGGTTCTCCACTTCTGCAGATCACAAATGAATCCATTCCTGGCATTGACCTGATGATTGCCATTGGAGTGATCATCATGGTGCTTGGCTTCCTGGGCTGCTGCGGTGCCATCAGAGAGAACCGCTGCCTACTATTGATGGTGGGGATCACCTTCGATTTCATTCACAATGTAGTCCTAAAAGAGAAAGCACTTACAGGTGTTTGAGGAAAAAGTATTTCTCTGGTTTTGTGGTTGGAGCTATATACATGGTATTTTTCAGCACCACAAGTGTTGTATGAAAGAAGAGATGTGGAAGAAAGAAGAAAAAGTAAAACAAACAAAAAAAAACAAACTCAGGGATTGATGGCAGAATAAGTTAATTCTCAAGATGCTGGGGCATCCCTTTCAGGTTAATTATTATAAAAACATCAATAATGTTTTTCATTCCCTGATCCCTTTAGTTCTTCATCAGCCTGCTCGCCATCTTCATCCTGCTGCTAGTGGCGGGCATCCTGGGAGCAGTGGAAGAGAAGAAGGTGAGACAAGACCTGATGCCCTCACGTCACTGTCAGTCTCATCGGGTTCTTTTGGAGGGACTGAGTTGTGTGCTACTTGTCCGTTTGTAGGTGAAGGACTGGGTGAAGGAGCGTCTGGAGAAGTTCCTCCCAATTTCATCGCAAGATTTGAGTGTGAAGGAAGACCTGGAGAAACTGCAGCGTGAGGTAACAAACGCGCATGCCACTGCTGCTAAATGATACAAAGTACACAGATGTTACACTTCTTCTCACTGGCAAACAAGACTCTTATCTCAAGGAAACAATTTCAGGCTCCATGAACAAATGAGACATTGCTTCTGTACGAATTCTGGGATAAACTGTATTAGCAGAGTCAACTTTTTTTTAAAGGGTATTTTTGCAGTTGTAAATGTGTTTGAAAACAAAGTTAAAATAAGTAAAAATGACCTCTAAACAGAGGTTTAATATCTTCTTCATCTAGTGATCTGCGCATCATCAGTTAGACTGTAGTTACCATGGAAAGCCACCAGAGGACAAACTTGTTTCAGGGTTTCTCTCTGATAGAGTGGGTGTGCAAACGTTAGATAAAACTGATATGAATTAGCCTGACATGCAGCCAGTCTAGAGGCGGGACTGGAATGGGTTCAGACAGTTTCCTGATATGTGTTTATCAGACCACCAGTCCAGAAACATGCTCAGTGTGTTGCTACTTTGTTGAATAGAAACAACAAATCTACTCACTGGTGGGGGAAAAAATAATCACATTAAAATATATCATACCATATATAGAATACCAGGGCGATAACCAACTTTTATGAAAAGTTGAGATTGTGTGTGTTGCCCATCCTCTCAGGACTTGTGCTGAGATGAAAAGGTACTTAAAATTTTTAAGATACAGATTGGTCATATGGGAAAACTGAGGTCTATTTTTGTGTTCATAATCTCAATGGGATGTATTTTCCTTCCAGCTCAAGTGCTGTGGTCTGGTGAACGGGAAATCAGACTGGGACAATGTCCCCGAATCCTGTCGCTGCAATGCCACTGAAACGTACACATGCGAGTCCAAATATTACGAGACGGTGAGACTGAGAAACATTTCTCCGTCAGTATTCAGGAGACACGTGATGCTCAGTGTGATGAATGTGTCATTGTTTTGTTTCACCCGGCAGCCCTGCGCCACTAAAGTCATTGAGCTGCTGGAGAAACACCTGGAGGTGGTGTTGGGAATCGCCTTCGCCATCGCCGTCCTTCTGGTCAGCACACAAACACATTCACACACACACACATATGTCATTTATTGTAACTTAACAATTTTCAGGGACTGAACTGAACCCTCTGAGTGATGACTTTCAAGACTTCTTGTAGCAGGTCCCCTTCAAATTATTCAAATTCTTGTCTACAGGGTCAAGTGCACCGATAAATGTCCAAATAACTTAACTGTATTAGTTCACCTTGAATCTCCAACTGTTCATCAACACACTTACTCGCGTGCTTCCATTCAAACACATACAAACATACGTGGTGGTTATATAACAGCAGTTTTAAGAAAATTGAGTCTTTATTTTATTTTTATAGGATCTTCATCCACCAATCTAGAATATATGACAGTGTCTTGTAATCAGCAATTGTGGCGTTATTGGCGTTTATATTATTTAATACAATCACAACATGATCTGACAGTGACTTTGTCCACTTTTGTCAACTGAGTCCCAAAAAGCATCGATGGACACAGGAGCAAAATCGGCAAAGTTGCCATTACGTGAAAACAGTCGAATGTTCTATATTTTGGATGCCGGTATTCCGATTGGTTGTTGCCAAACTGTGTCATAGCTCATTTCCATAAAGTTAAACTTCATGCAAATGAGCTAACTTTATTTTATCACTCAAGATGCCCAAGTTTCATTGCCTGCCGCTCTTGTTGCTTTTGTTGCTCATGCCCATTCAAAGTGAATTACTTCCGGCGCTTTTGCCATCTGTATCGCTTTCGGTCTGACTGTACGGTTAACGGGAAAGGAGACGTGTAACCACGGATAAAACAAGTGATTTGGTCAAAGGGAAGAAAAGAACACACAAGCTCTTCCTCAGCCCATTCCTTGCTCTCTCTCACTGGCTGTAACTGCTTCTTCAGGGTGATACGAAGGCGTTACCAGGCTGGCTGTGTGCCCAGGATCTTTTCCTGGTTCCATATTTATAAGCACCCATACAACCAACAAATACGCAAATACAAAGCATTTGTTCTAAATACATATATCAATTTATAATAATTATGAGTAGCTCTTCTGGAAAGTTTACGTGAAATTGATTAACATCCTTGAACGACGCAAAAAAAATCTTAGTTTTAGGTCTGACATGTTTCTTTTTTCCCTTCTGCAGATCTTCGGCATGGTGTTATCCATGGTCCTTTACTGTCAGATTGGCAGGAAGGATGTCGTTACAAACGCCTGAGCCATCACCTAAACCAAAAGGGACCCTTGTAACATCCACCTAACCTCAGTGCTATCGTAATTTAACTATGTGCTTTTATTGTGAAGGAGCATACGGATATTTTGTCTGGTATACGTGTATTTGGAGTATCAGTAGTGTCATAAATTTAGCAACATTTAATATGATTACTATTTTGGATAAAAATGTGTTTTAATGTGGATATTTAGTCACTGTCAAATAAATATTAATGGGAGTGAATGAAACCTTTCTTTTAAAAAGCATAATTATATAAAAAAGATGTTTGAAGATTTTCTGCACTGAGCAAGTAAGATTTCTGTAAATTAATATAGTTTTCCACAATATTAGTGATAATACAGATAAGCTGTGCTATTAATTTATGGGCATTTTAGTTAAAACAAAAACACTACTAAGCAAAGGAGTAAAACATTTATTCTGAGGCTGAAGAAACAAATATGTGGAAAAAGGTCTAAAACACTACAATAGGTGTGTATGTATAGAAGCCTGTTACTGCATCGCACATATACTTCTCTTTCTTATAAATATCATCTCATACTTGTTTTTGCTGTTTTTTTTAACGTAGTTTTTGTTAATAAGATCATTACATGCCTTTTTTTTTTTAATTTAAAGGTGCAATAAAAAAAAAAAACTAAACAAAAGCAATGTGCTTCCATATTCTTGTTTCTTGCAACATCGGAGTCCTTTGTGCTTCAGACAAAATATCTTGACAAGGTTACCATTCTGGAAAACACATTTAAATTGACACTATTGTATTTTTTTGTTATAGAAGTTTAGAAGTTTTGGTTCTGTTGCCAGTAGAAGGATGTTTTTACTTCAGTGTATATTTTAAATTTTTTTAGTCCCGTGTGATGCAGGAGGATCAGAAACGTCTACTTGACTTTTATTTTGTAGTCCACAGAGATGAAGAGTGTACGAGCAGAATCTGACCAAATATCTATCCCAGAAATATGACTGTACAGAAATTCCAAGATTTAATTTACAGTGTCTGACTGCAACAGTTTTTTGTTGTTGTTGTTTTCTTTTGTTTGTTTTTTGGGTCAAATTTTTTCATAATTTTAAGCAACTAGGATATTCATTTAAAAGTTGAATGTCAGGTTGTTGTTTTTTGTGTCTTGTTTTGTTTTTAAGTGATTAAAATCCCTTTTACATTCTGATGATGATGATTAAGTGTTTAAATGCAAAAAAAAGAGCCATCTGGAGGCTGGGACATTATCTCGAGATAATGATTCCTTTAACTGACAGTTGTGCTGCAGTAAATTTCTTTTTTCTTTTTTTAAAAAAAAATAAATAAATAACAATAAAATGCCCTCCACTCACCAGTTACATTTCTACAAAAGCAGACCTGAACAATTTAAAATACTGTTAAACACCTGGGAAATATCATCAACTCTATTTAAACTTCTGATTCAATTCATTTCAATTCAAGTTTATTTATAAAGCACATTTTTAAAAACCTCAGTTATCCAAAGTGCTGTACAACATAAAACAAGTGAAAATCCAGACTGAACCATAAAAACAAGAAAATCTATCTTCAGAATTAAAATAAAAAACATTAAACTAAAACATCGAAACAGTACATGCACTCAAACACACAAATATATATTAATAAAATAAAAATAATAGGGTAAAATCAAATCAAATAAAAGCCAAGATGTCATGCTCAGGGTGGAGAGAACGCCAGTGCAAAGAGGTACGTTTTTAACAAGGTTTAAAAATGATCAGTAGTTTCAGCAGATCTTATATTAACAGGCAGACTGTGATAGAAAATGC
Source organism: Arrhamphus sclerolepis (assembly GCA_037176975.1). NCBI lineage: Eukaryota > Metazoa > Chordata > Actinopteri > Beloniformes > Hemiramphidae > Arrhamphus > Arrhamphus sclerolepis. The sequence continues at coordinate 10,171 of JBAMYA010107109.1, read as the reverse complement.
TCTATCCCCTCTACTTTTAAGTTCAGATCTAGGAACTGTTAAAAGCAACTGGTTGGTAGACCTCAGAGCTCTGACAGGATCATGGTGGTTTAAAAGCTTGGATAAATAAAGTGGTGCCATACCATTCAGACTCTTAAAAAAAAGTAATAAAATCTTAAAATGGATCCTATACTGGACAGGAAGCCAGTGAAGGGAAGCCAGCACAGGAGTGATATGATCATGCCGTTTCTTTCTTGTCAGAAGCCGAGCTGCTGCGTTCTGAACCGTTTGCAGGCGGTGGAGCAAGAATCCCAGAGTAGAGGGCGTTATAATAATGAAGCCGGCGTGTAATAAAAGCATGAATTGCTCTCTCCAAGTCTTTAAAAGGGGGGTAGGGTTTTACCTTACTTAAAAGCCGTAGATGGATGCTTTAACCACTGAATTAATCTGTTTATCAAATTTAAAACCAGAGTCAAAAATCACACCAAGATTCTTTACAAATTGCTTACAATACACAGACAAAGGACCAATCACAGTATCATAACCATCTAAAATGTTTGGCTAACCAAAAACTATAATTTCTGTCTTATTTTTGTTTAAATTAAGAAAGTTTCTCTCCAACCAGGACTGGACTTCCTTGAGACAGATTAGCAGAGGTTCTCTTGACTTTTTACACTTTGACTCTATGGGCAAATACATTTGTAAATCATCAGCAAAACAGTGGAATGCAGTATTATGCCTTCGAAAAATGGAGCCTAAGGGAAGCAGATACAAAGAGAAGAGAATTGGGCCCAAAATGGACCCTTGTGGTACCAAACAGCTAAGAGATGAGACAAACTGGCCCAAACATACAAAAAAGCTCCTGTTTGACAAATAAGATTTGAACCAGTGAAGAACTGTGCCTTTGATGCCTATATAACTTTCAAGACGTGTTAACAAGATTTTATGATCTACTGTATCAAAGGCAGCAGTGAGATCCAGTAGAACCAGAACAGTCAGGTGACTGTGATCAGCAGACAGAAGCAAGTCATTAAAAACTCTTAGCAGAGCTGTTTCTGTGCTATAAAACTTTTTAAAACCAGACTGGAATTTCTCTGAAAGACCATTAAAATCAAGATAAGATTGTAATTGGTTATAAACAGCTTTCTCTAAAATCTTAGCCAAGAAGGGGAGCTTAGAAATTGCCCTGTAATTTGCAAGAACTGATGTGTCCAGATTAGGCTTCTTGAGGAGCGACTGCACAACAGCATGTTTGAAGGCAGCTGGAACACAACCAGACCTCAAGGATGAATTCATCAGGTCAACAACACACGATCCTACACAGGTAAAAACATCCTTAAAGAGTTGAGCCGGGACACTGTCCAGAGGACAGGACAGTTTTAGTCAAAGACGAGAGAGACACCTGCTCAAAATTCTCAAAAACAGCATTGCAAATAGGTTCAGACACAGGATCTATCAAGGAGGAAGGCAAAGGAGGCCTAACACAAGAAATCTTGCTTTTAAAAAACTCCAGAAATCTATTACAAAGTGTCTGTGATGGCAGAACGCCATCTGGGTCCCCAGGAATTAAAAGAGAATTAAGAACTTTAAAAATTCACTGAGGTTTGTCAGAATTACTTGATATGAGGTTAGATAAAAAGTGTGTTTTTGCAGCTTTAACAGCTCTTTGATATTTTAATAAACTCTTTTTAAAAATGTCCAAGGAGATTTGAAGATTATCTTTTCTGTATTTTCTTTCTGCACGTCGCAAAGTGCGAGTGGTCTGGTTCAACCACGGCTCTGTCATATGTTTGGATCGCTTCCTCCTTAAAGGAGCTACCAAGTCCAAGACATCAGTGCAGATAGCATTAAAAATGGTTACAGATTCATCTGGACTTCAATTGACGAAACAGTCTCGAGTGGATACTACTGAGCTGCCGAAGGCTGCAGAGAACTGAGCTACTGTGGACGCGGTTGTTGTACGCGCATGACGCTTTGCGGTACATCGTTTGACATTAGAACCCGGAAGCGCAACAGAAAGTAAAACGGTAATATGGTCAGAAATACCAGCATCAAAGATCTCAGTGACTTTTAAATTCACACCAAAAAATAAAACTAGGTCCAAAATATGTCCTTTCTGGTGAGTCGCACCAGTCACAGACTGAGTGAGATTAAAAGAGTCGATGAGAGTTAGAAACTCCCGGACCAAAGGTTTGGACTCGCAACAAATATGAATATTAAAATCACCACAATTATGAAAACGATCAAAGTCCACAGTTATGCTTGTCACCAGATCTGCAAAGTCCCCGTGGTCGTACGATCACCGATCGTCCGAGGGTGGGGTCCGATCCACAGCCAGATCTCACAAATGCCTTTAATCTAACCAAGGCACCTCCACATTTCCTGCGTCTTCTGAAGCGTTTCCTCCACAAGGAGGTGACTGGAGGTGGACGACGGAGATATGCTGGAACAGACGCTAGGAACGACGGGACTGCTTTAGATCCCACGTCAAAGCTTGACCGCATCTCCATAGAAACTCTGAGGTTGAGAAGCACTTGACGATCGTAAACCAGCAGAGCAGACACATCTTGGAAACACGCAAAAAGCAATAAAACCACAAAAACAAGACCAAACACTTCAAACCACAAGAAGTGAACAATGACAAGAGTCCAACTCTACCTGGTTAGGGTTCTTGAAAGGAATCCCCCCCGTGAAAATAAACTCAATTCTCAGACTCATTAGAGTTACTATAAGTTAAGTTATTTTTCTTAAATTCTGTTAGAAAATAAGAGCTGAGTAATCTTGGGGAATATTGTGCCCTCGACTCAGACTGAGCAGTAATGGCAGCTACAGGAACATATCAGGCACAGAGTAATGGTGTGCATAGATCCTAGCATTAGCAATAACTAGGCAACACCAGTGGGTGAATGGGAGAAGCTGCCAGGAGCAGCAATGAACCATAATACTGCGCAGCTCATTGTACAAGGAGGGAGGCCTAAAATCTAAAGTCAGTTGGATGTAGATCAGGTAAACCTTCAGTTGATTCATTAAACAAAAACTTAACATAGTTCTGTGAACTCATGCAGGGATTGCTTCAAGGCCAAACTTAGCAGTAGCACACGATGGGCAAGTGTTTCTCAGCAAGTATTTGAAAACTGAATTGTGCTGTTGGTTTACAAAAAAACAAAACAAAAAGCATCACATTTATTAGTCTCTGTCTGTATAATGATCCTGTTTCATTAACGAACCTGTATGATAATATGCTAATTGCTTTTTTAAAAAGGTGTTCCAATTTTCATTATGGTACAAAGCCAATTTTGTCTTTAGTTAGCACTTAGAAAGAAAGTGGTATTAAACTCTCAAAGTCCCTGTCTTTGTAACTTTCTTGCCCTATAGTGACGCTAATAGTCTCACCATTGCTGCCTTGCTACTTTTCTCTTCATTCTGGTCTCCATCTTTCTAATTATTTCTTTCTTTCATCTTCCATCACTTTCACCTTTTGCTCTCACTCCTTTTCTCTCCTGCAGTCCCCATCATCCATCTGGCTATCGTCTCCTCCTTTGTTGTTTTGCCTCTGTTACCTATGTATCACCCACTCGTCTTTGTTCTTTGACCTGATCTTTTCTTCATATTATGTTATTTGTCTTTGCTTTCCATCTCATATCCCACTTTCTGTCACCTTGTGCTCCACTCATTTCTGCTTCCTCTTTTATTTCTCTACCTTCTGCACTTCTTATTCAACTTAACTCAGCCACCACCACCGCCCCTCCCCCCCATGTCCTTTATCATTTCTTTCCTTCATCTTTTCTTGTTCACTCACTTTACTTTTTCCTTCCTACTCCACTTGCTTGTGATTCTGAGAAGTGTTCACCAAGCATATTGGCACAGGCTGCTGGTGGAAGGGTTTGCCATGATTACACACTTGCACAAACAGACACACACGCCTGTGCGTGCACACTGAGACCTGTTGGAGATGGTGGTTGATGAGCAATGCCAGACTCCCAGCATCCAAGCCCATCAAAGCTGCTCAAGAAACCTCATTAGGCCTCCTAGCCACAGCAAGGCACTGACTTCCTTACTTGCCAGCCTGTCTTTTTCACTGTGGGAGGAATTTGAAGTCCTCAGGCATTACACTGTTGAACACCCACAATCCTATGAAGTAACTGAGAATCACTCATCAGACCCTTGTTCTGCAACTCCAGTCCCAGATAGTGATCCCATTGAAAACATAATATGAGGTGAAATGTGATGATCCCAATCTTACTAATGAGTTTGAGCTTAGTGACATGTTTTCTCAATGAGAGCTGTCGTCTTAAAGCAGCACAATCGAACTTGATGATTCCCCCAAAAAACAAACAAACAAAAAGAACAAACAAAAAAAAGGTTCTTATAATTATTATAGCGGTAGTCGACTTATAATAAGAGAAAACACACGTACGCCACATCACAAGTCCGCGCCATTGAACTATATTAGGACTCGTAAGATTTAGTCAGACTTGTTGGTGGGTTGTCCTGCCAGAGTTGCCAGATGCCTGGACAGAAACGCACAATTAGACAAACCGCTTTGCCACATCTATCATTAATCTGTCTCAAACTAAAATTTTGTAAATGTGAAATACATCCACAACTAAAACTGTCAAGCAGACTACAAATATTTGTAAGTAAATTTACGACAAGCAACTCAAACTCGCTTATGATAATCCAACATGGCAGTCATGGTCACTGTGTTTACTGTGTGGCGTTATCCAGATGCTAACTAAGATGAACGTACGTAATAACAATAAATATCATGGCAGAGGCAGTGAAGAAAGAGAAGAGGGTTTTGTCAGAAGACTCAAAAAAAAAAAAAACAGAGAGAGAACACGAACAGCAAGAATTTGAGTCCATACTGGACCGGAATAAAATTGTTGGCGTGAGCCGAGAGAAACAGAGCTGCTAGTCAGATGGCGTCCTACCCCTTGCTGCTTTTGGATTAATAAGTCACATTTTTTTGCTCTCCACATCCTGTGCATTTGAGTTTGGTTGATATTAGACTGTATTACTAAAGTTCTTTGTTCTGGTTCACAGTTTATTTCTTAATAGAAGCCGGGAAAATATTTACAATGGTGATAACAGACATTTGCTCTTCTCAACCAGAGATGGTTCCAAAGAGCACAATGTTCCACAGTGTTGCTTTAAAGGCAGCGTATAATCAATCACCTGCCAGTCTGTTGTTTTAGCGCTTAGGATTTAGTAACTATCAACAGAGTGTACTTTCAGGCAGTTATGAACAGCAAACAACAAAGAGTTAACTGAAATGTTCCCTCTCAATAACAGTGGTATGTAAAGTTTCTACGATACTTCAAAGGTTGCTCTGAAAGTCATCAGAGGACGTTGTGGACTAATTTACATAATGATTGCACAGTATTTGGCACAATGGTTCTGTTCTCTGGTGCTAAGGAGAGGTTGGCTCAACATTGTGAATGTGGATTCTTCGGTTCATATAAGGAAGACAAAATGTTTGAATTCACCTAATGACTAATGAAAGGAGGTTTCATGACTCCATTAGCTTTATAGGTCATCCTTTCTTTATAAAGAATGTTCAAGATGTAATACTCAGCCTTCTGATTGGCAGTTTGCTGCAGTGTGGGCTGGATTGACAGCTCAACTTTAAATCTTTTTTCATCATGTCAGACCCAACCCCACCTCAACTGTCACCAGGGGAGGCACTGTTGATGGTCCCCAGACTGCAGTAGCATACCATCAATCCTCTGGCTGTCAGGGTCAATTCAGTCTGTCTGCCACTGGCACCCTTAAGCGACAAATTGCACAACAGAAAAGAAGGAGGGAAAAAAAGAAGAAATTATACATTGGTGAGAAAGATGACAAATAAGAGAATATGGGAAGTCGACTTATGTATACATCTACAAACATGGGTAAACTCCAAAAGGTCACTGAAAGTATTTACAAATAGAAAGATTTCATGTCTCAAACATTTGTTGGTTAAAACCAAAAAACATACACAAAACAGTATAGTTGAGCTAAATAAAGACCAATTTTAGCTACAAAATCTCATTCCTCTTTTATAATATTCATCAATATTCAGCAGGAGTCGAGTTATCCTCTCAACTGTGCAATTACTATTCTAAAATAAAATACCACAAAATAAGTACCACTTCATGATTTCCCACGTATAATAAGTTTCTTATCATCATAAGAAGCTTCAATGCCACTGAAAACTGACAGGTTAAAAAATATGAAAACTGTGTAGGAAAAATCGTTAGGAGGAAGAAAGATGGAGACAAAGACTGAAGACTACAATAAATTCTATATTAAGAGAGTGAGGGAAGGCAAGGCCACGCTTATAAGCTGTATAAGAGACCCAGTTCCTAAGTGGGTCATGTATTGATGAAAACTGAGTTCAAAGTAGAGGCATGCTGTGGCCTTGAGATGTCAAGCACTGGCTCAGTTTTACCTGTTTTTTGATTGTTTGTTTATGTTTTATCGCTGTACTTTTCTGCACATGGCATGCCAGCCAATAATCAATGTTTCAACCTGATTTCAAGAATAGGAAATCCTAGTTTGAGCATAGTGGGATTTAAAGGATACTGAAATCTTGCTTCTTGGCTTATTTGAATCAATGTATCAATGTCTGACATTGTAAAATCATTGTAAACCTTAATAGTGCAGTGAATATTTTTTGTCATCTCCTAAAGCTTCAGCTATATTTTCTTTGCAGGGGCAAAAAGAAGCCTCTGTGTTTTGAGCAGAACAGGATGATCATAGTTTCAGGGGTCGCATCAAATTAACTGGGTTTTTGCTCATTGACATTGACAGCTCTATCTCTCTGTTTGTCTGGGCATAACTGTGCAGAGATTTGTGAATTAAAGAGTTGTTCTGGGAGGATGGTTTGGACTCCTGATTTACAGTTGGTAAGCATGTTTGATATTGCTTCATAGGACTTTGAGTCCTCTCTGTGTGGGTGTCCTGTACTCAACACCCCAGTGTTTCACACTTTCAATAAACCACAGGGTTACTTTGTTCACACAGTATGTGGGTGTCGAAGACAATAAAGCATTTACATTGACAAAGTTTTTCTTCTCTAATCTCACTGTGAAGAGATTGAAACTTTTAGTGGCAGATTTACTCATTCTTTGTGCTCTGTGTCTGTATTCATTATAGAAGGGGGCTTATAATTTAGTGCCTGAAAGGCATGGACTCATTATTGTGACTCGTCATGTTATATATGTATTCATGGCACTTTCCTTTTCAGTTTGCAAAATTCTGCTTATAATTCACTGCTTATTAAAACATCATTTACAAGAAAACAGTCCTAAATTCGGCCCCTGTCATGGCTGTGACACCTGCTGCATGGAGGGTGGACAAGTGTTACACAACCCAAATCCTCCATTTGTGTAAATATATTTAGATACGAGAAGATGATGTTATCAGAATGACAACTAAGCCACAGATGTCTGAAAGTTGACTGGAGGATGCAGCACCATGCAATACCTGGTCCATCAAAAGTTTTTACAGCACTTCCAACACTTTATTGTGTTGTTTTTATTTTTTTGCTTAATTTATTTTATTGACACAACATAACTGTGTAACTGCAGAGTTCCTGTTGAGCATTTTTGGGCTGTCATGGCTGTGCTGTTGGTGAGCTACAGGCTCCAGAATGATAAAAAGATCTGCAAGTTTGCAATTCAACACTAATTTGCACTGAAAAGCAGTGCACCACTGCTTTGGCCATTATTGAAATTAACTGATTGTGCCTGTTGATAGTAACAAAGTTCAAGTTTTTAACATCACTACAATATCAGCTTTGCTTACTTTGAAACTTGGTTATATCAGCAGTGTTTCCCGTATAGTATATACAGTATATTATGGTGAGCGCCCTGTTAATTTTATATCACAACATAAGACACATGAGGTTACCGTTCCCATAGAACAGAGTGGTTAAGATGGAGACCCCCGTTCTCCTGCACTTGCCCTCCTGTTCTGGATCCAAGTACAGAATAGATCCCTGCCCTGTCAATGTCCGTCTATTAAAAAATAAATAAATAAAAAAAAACAGAGAGAAGAAACACTATACACTTGTGTGTGCATGTGCCTGCGTTTGTATTTATGTATTTATCCAGCCTTGTAGACACATGAAAGCTGTTGGGTAATTCGCAGGGAAGCAGCCCAGAAGCTTGTACAAGCTTGTACTTGACAAAGGACACCTGGCTTTGTAAATCAGTCCTGCTTCCTTTCTCTATCCACCCCCTGCCTGTCCTAATTTTGGTATCATTCTTCTCCATCTTTATTTTTAATCACCTTCTCATCGGTATCACACTCTCTTTTGTCTTTTCTGCCTTTGTTTACTTTTGTATATCGTCGTGCTTGACCTTTTGCGTTCGTTTTGGTTTGTCTGTCCCTCCTATTGTCCCTCACGTACACGCCCTTGAAGTTATACAGCTTTAGTTTCATTCCATTCATTGGATTTGATTCAATGCACCTGTCTCTTTAACTTGGATGAGAAGTGTCTCTTTGATACTGAACATATATTCGCACATTTAACTCCTGAGGCAATTATTGCTTTCAAAGTTCTCTTCCAATTACGTAATGGTAATTATCACTTCTCTTAATTCGGTCAAGGAATCTGTAATCATGCACTGTTTATCCACCCATTAGAGTCCATTACAAAGTGGGGATGGACTTCCCAAACTCTTTAAAATAAGCTGTATGGACAACATCTACAGTTATGACACTTCTGAAGCACCAATACCTTCAGATTGTTTTCTTTAATCTAAAGTTAAGTAATAATTTAGATAGTTGGGTAGTTTTTTTTTTCTTTTTTTTGAATTTATGTTTGCTATAGGTGGGTTTTGCCAAAGAATTAGATTAATCCAGCATAGAAAAAGATTGAATTCATTTATTTAATTTATTACTTTTGAAAGCTTGAAAATGAATAACAAAATGTAAGCAGTTCAAAGAAAGGTCAATGCTCTTCACTCCTGTTTTATCCTCAAGATCTTGTTAACATGTTCATGGTTACATTGCCTTTTACTCTATACTGTCTCAGATTAAATTAGAGCTCAGAACAGTCGCAGCTAAATCCTCACAGAATCCTTTCAGACTTTTCATACTTTAAAGTGCTCAAAAAAAGCTAGAAATAGCACCTCAGAGCAATATATTTCAAGTCTCCTGGTGTTTAGGGGTTGTGTGCTTTTATGAACCTTTGCACTGACAGTTTTCCAACCATGTACAGTAGTTTAATTAGTACTACTTTTTTGATTGCATGAAAAGCTTACCTCATTAAATGTGTGTATCCAAATACTCATTAAAGATGTGTACAGAATCAAAATGTTTTTTTTTCCTGTCTCTAATTAAATGACTCATGTACTATTCAGAAATCTGAGACCTTAATTTGTCCTTTAAAATCTGGTAGCATTGAAAGTAATGAGCTACATGATCATAGGTGTACATCTCACAACACAAAGGGCCTTGACATATCACACACAGAGAAGAAGTGGTCAATTATAGTTGCTAATGTAGCAACTATAATTTGACTATTATGGGACAGTGTGTACCCAGCCTCCAGCTGGGACCAGTTCCCGGTGACCCTGAACAGAATGAAGCCGGTTTAGGTAATGAATGAGTTGAAGACTTAACAAAAGACACAAGACTTTCATATCAAAGAATAATTTTTATGTGATTAGATAGAACTATAAATATAATTGCTCAATGAATAAAATGAGCAGTAATTATATTATATTTTATTTATTTAACTTTTATTTCACCAGGAAAATCCCATTGAAATTAAAAATCTCTCTTGCAAGAGAATCCTGACCAAGACTGGCAGCGACACGCAGAAGTTACAAACAAAGAAAGATAACACCATCATAAAAATTCTAATTAAAAGATTCTTCAATTAAAACATTTGCAGACAGATGATTCCTGCTCAACACCAGTAAGAACAGCCTTAAAAACGTTTAGTGACAACAGCACCTTTAGCTTCATGTATTTCTGCAACTGGTTCCAAGAAGATGGAGCAGAAACTGAAGATTTATTTCTAAGTTCAGTTCGGACTTTAGGTACCGAAAGTAAAAATAAGTTCTCACAACGAAGAGAATAACCTCCAATGGACGATTTATATAGGCAACAAATACGAAGGAAGAAGTCCTAGTAATAATAAAATAATAGTAATAATGATAATAAAAAAATACATACATACATATGTATATATATA
>JBAMYA010107098.1:0-19734 GCA_037176975.1 Arrhamphus sclerolepis | reverse complement strand
AAGCAGCTGCTCTCCATCTCAGTGATTCCACCTTAAATCAGCTGCTCTCCACCTCAGTTATTCCACCTTAAAGCAGCTGCTCTCCATCTCAGTGATTCCACCTTAAAGCAGCCATCTCTCCACCTCAGTGATTCCACCTTAAAGCAGCTGCTCTCCACCTCAGTGATTCCACCTTAAAGCAGCTGCACTCAACCTCAGTGATTCCACCTTAAAGCAGCTGCTCTCCACCTCAGTTATTCCACCTTAAAGCATCAGCCCTCCACCTCAGTTATTCCACCTTAAAGCAGCTGCTCTCCACCTCAGTGATTCCACCTTAAAGCATCAGCTCTCCGCCTCAGTGATTCCACCTTAAAGCAGCTGTCCATCTGCTCGTCTTCAAACGTTCTCTTGGACCAGATAAGACGAATCCTTGAGTTAGACGTGATATAAAACTAATTCGCTCGTCTCGCCTGCTAAACGTAAACTCACTCGTGCATCTAAAATGTGTCTGCAGAGATAAAACAATGAGAGTTGTTTTCATTCTGTTTTCTTTAAACCTTTTTGCTCCTTTATTGGGAGCAAGAGCCAAGAAATGAGCTTAATGAGCCAAGGAGCAGAAATGTTTTAAAAGATAATATTTGATGAACAAAGAAAGGAAGTAATAACGACTAAAGTTGGACCTTGGAGGGCTGCCTTTACTGGGACTTTACTGGGACAGAAGAACAGATGCTGAAGAGGTGAGGATGACAAAAATCTAGCAGATTTGTGTCAGGAAATTACAAATAAATAGAACAAATGAATAGTTTTCTTTTTTTTCAGTAGTCAGTGGAAAAGCCAGTCGTTCATGTGCGAAAGTGAGTTTTCAGAATATTAATGATCTGACAGTAGTGGATGTTAGTGTTCAGCAAATACGACATGAAATAAACAATTTATTCATTTTAACGCAAATGAAGAAACCTTGTGGGCAATACTAAGTACCCCCATAATTCAACAGCTTGACATAACTGCCTCCTGTATGATTTTATCAGTCTTTCTTTCGTTGTGGTCTTTTCTTCTTTGAGAACTTGTTTACGTTTATTAAGATTTTCTGGATTTGTTCATTAAAAAAGAGAAAAAAAAGCATTTCACCTGAGTTGAGGTCAGGACTTTGACGTGTTCATTTTCAGCTGCTGTGATGTGGATTTGATGGCGTGTTTTTGAATCATTGTCGTGTTGCATGAGTGGCTTATGTCTTATCTTCTTGGCATTGCACACACCTGAATGCTCCTCCTGATCAGTCCATAAAGGGGTGCAGGCAGGGAGGGGGTACAGTTGCTTTTACACGCTTATATAGGTCTGTTTGACCTCCTTTTGTTAAATAAACAGTGAAACTGTGAAAAAAAAATAAAGCTCTATCTTCTCAGCGTGTGTTTGTCTAAAACACACACACACACACACACACACATCATAGAATACTGTAAATAACAGGTTAGTTAGTAGAGGCCATCGCTGCAGTCTCTCAATATCGACCTTTCATCACTGCATTTGAAAATAGAAGAAGATGGAATCAAACATGTCTGTTATAAAAGCAGAAATGGAGACAAGTTTAATCTGTTTCAGGGGAAAAAGAAAATCCACTAAACCAACCAAAGTTGCCTCTGGGAACGAAGAACAGCGAACTAAAAAAATAAATAAATCAGAATAAAGGCTCTGAAGGAAAGAAAAGGCAGTTAATGGCTCTCACAACAAACAGCTCCAGCTCAACCAGCAGAATGCTGGGAAGGGCCCATCGCCCAAACGTGCAGCAAACTGAGAAAATGTCGGGCCCTTTGGGGCCTCAAAATGCCATTAAGTAGCACAGAGATTCTCCCATCATCCCAGTTCATGAGACTCAATCCCAGCACAGAAAAGCCAGGGCTGAACCGTCCTGCGGAGCCAGGGATCATGTATTTATGTCTACAGCGGACTGAAACTGAGGAGATTGATTGAGAGGTTGAATATTTTAAAATGTTTGTCGCAGTTCTGCTCGGCTGTGAAGCTCCCGTGTTTCCACCAGCGCAGCTCGATAACAACCACCGCCGACTCTCCTAGCGGAGCCCCGCTTGGCCCGAGGCCTGGTCTCACTCCCAGTTTTCTGCTGCTTGCAAAGCCAAAGGGAGGGCGCTTCGATGTCGTTCTGTCATTTCAGAAGAACTGAAACGTTACTTGTGGCTAACGAGCCGGGTGAGCTCGTCTCCGGGACCCTTCCCGCCCTTTGGTGTCCTCTTCAATGTCTGCTGACCGAGCCGCATCCATGACTAGCAATTATTCTGAATTACGTGGTCAACAGATGCTGCAGCAGCCCTTAACATCATTCAGAAGGCAGAAACCACCTTCTGAGTGAAGTAAGAACACGTCAAAGGACGATGTCGGCCAGGCGAGTTGGCGGCCGGTTATTAGCGCGGCACATCGAGAAGAAAATACATCTCCATCAAGGACTGCTGGATAGATAAAAGCTGCTTGGATTTATTTGCAAATGGGTCAGGACTAAATAGGGGTCGCTCTGGCGCTGGAGCAGGTGTCTGCCGGTTTGAAGGTCGCTAGTTTGATCCCTGGACTCCACAGTCCTCGCTGAGTTGATGCATTCATGTGTGCACGGACAAGAAAAGTACTTGGCAAACTAAGGAAAGCCATTTATAAACACAGCAGAGTTATGAATTAGATAAATAACACCTTTACATATGTACCTAATGATTTATAGATAACGATGGATTGATGCCTGGTCCAAGGTTTTTCTCTGGAAGAGACTGTAGCTATTAAAACCCGCCCACCCTCTCAGTGACCCTGAGCAGGATCCAGGAGGCGCAGATACAACATCTATGTTTATTTATACATGGATTTTTCCACTTAGAAAGCGAGGGATGACATCTCTCCAACGAGTCCAGGTAGTACGCTTTGTTGCAGTTCCTCCTCTGACCACTAGGTGCTGGCGCCAAAACAGAGCAAATCCTCATCGACCCCACGTTAAAAGGTCCAACTTTGCAGCAGAATTAAACATATTAAACATGCTGACTGGTACGAACATCAGTTTTTGTCTCTATAGTTAAGTTTTAAAATAATTTTCACAAAAACCTTTATTAAAAAAACAGCTTTTTTTTAAAAAAGTACATTTTTGTCAATTGACACAAAAATCCCAGTTTTTATTTGTTATGATCATAAAATTAAAACTTCTTTTTGAATGTAAAATTGTGACATTCTACATAATATTACAATCTTTTGTTGTAAAGTATCGACTGTTGAAAAAAATTGTGAATTTAAACGAACGCTAGAAAGCAGCATAGACTTTTATTTTAAGGCAACTAAACACCTGCAGGCCTTGAGTTTTACATAAATGTGACAGAAAGGATGGAAAGAAAATGAAGTTTGGTGCTGTTGGCTACAGCGCTGCAGTAAAGAACCCACACTGCCACCTAGTGGTTGGTGGTGTAAATCTCCAAGCTCGTCTCAGAGAAATCCCTTTCTGAGCTGCTCGTCGGCGAGAGCTGGAATGTAGATTTGTTCATGGAGAGTCGTGCCTTTCCAAGGGCTGCGTGTTTGTAATAGCAGCAATATAACAAACCCAAGGCTTAATGGAATAAATGATTGTGTTAGCAGAGCCTGAAGAAAGAGAAATAAATATGAATACAGTCTGTGAATTATTCATTAACAAACACAGTAAGCGTATAGCAACTTATTATAAATTAATACATAAACACAATTAGAGTCTTAATAGGCTGAACAAATATTTAATATAAATATTTCTTTAATCAAACGCAGGATCTAACCCCTCGGAGGCTCAAACAAACACATCAATGGGCACTTCATGCATCCAAGGGACTGCAGATACCTTTTACAATGCAGAGTAGATGAGGAGATGACAGCGCAGGATAATTTATTTAGAGAGCAGGGGCTGGGCCGGATGATTGACAGCTGCCACTTTGGGACGTCCTCTTTGACTGAATCATAAAAGGAAGTGCTACATGAGCCAAAAGCTGTGATGCTTCTTAAAGGGCGCTATACGACATTCAGTTTGGGGGTGTCTGCTTTGTAAAACTGCAGTGTCATGGGAAAGTTCAAACACATTAAGATGATGTGGGACTGACGTGGACCCGCGTGTCAGGGAAGCTGCGCTGCAGAACTTGTAGCGCTGGTTGGACTCAAAGTCCAGTTCCAATCCGCCTCGTTCTGGAGTCGCCACCTCTTGGACAGTCGAGGAATTGCAACTTTTTATTAGTTCCCGATTTGTTTCAACCCAGAACCGCTGCTCAGCATCCAGACTATGATGTCACAGACTTTTGGCTGAAACTTATGAGCTTCAACAGAGGGTGAAACTGGGGGATGTTGGTGGTTGACAAGAATGAGCAACTGTAGGCCCGACCGGTTTTGAGACTTGGACTTGTGAAGCTGTGAAAACCCGGCAGAGCAGATGCGTAAACGCCTTGCAGACCTTGAAGCATCGAACAACGATGAGATTTGCATCGTTCTGCTCCTTTTTAATCAGTGCGCTGAAACTCCTGAGAAAACTGTGCTCATTTGCTGCAGCTTCTGAAATCACACGATGAACCCACCGTGGGAGAGCACAGCTTTATGAAAACACACAAACAAGTCGCTCTGAGGGGTTCAGGGACCCCACCCCCCAACACACACACAAAGAAGTGCCAAACCAAGGTGATTGTCTCGTCAACACTTTTACTTTTCTTTCTGTCTGTAATTCAGTTCTCCTTCTGATTTCTTGATCCGCTGAGGAAGAGCAGGAACAGCTTTCTGATAAAGGAGCTGAAAACACTCCCCAGGCGTTCAAACAGGCCCGACAAACACGCTTCCTTAATCACACACAGGCAGACGCTCACAAATAAATGGAAATGAATTCAAAGAGTTGCACCTTTATGACGCACATCCCCCCCACCCCCCCTTTTTTACAGTCACCACACCGGTTATGTGTCAACCACAGCAGACTCTGGGCTCTTTTCAAATCAGACACAGCGACTCGTTGGACCTGAAGTGGATTGCTCCCCACAGTCCTCCAGACTGCACGGCGGAGTGTGACAGGTCCTTGAAGTTGATGCCTTCTCTGCATACGGCTACAAGCTGTTTTGCTGCCGTACGATGTCTTCTTTTTTATGCGGCTGCACAGTGGCACATGACAAACAAGGACGGAAAGCATATTCTTCCTCGCAGGGAGATAAAGAGGCAAAAGCAACGAAAGAAGACAGAAAAAGGGAGAGCATGGGTTATGTAATTCATCATTCCTTCTTTTCCTCTCCGGCTTTACTCCCCAGTGAGCTACAGGAGGATGAAGCATGGACAAAAAGAAGGACAAACACAGGATGGTGCAAACAGAGACCCTGGACTGGATGATTGAGCTCTGAGCAGAACCCTCCGGCCTCCCGCCGTCTTTACAGCCTGCCTCTTAGCTTCAGTTAGCTTAACTCTGCGTGGTGCACATCAAGTAATCTCGGGTTCATGCTTCTCGGCAACCGACACACATACAAGCCCAAGCTGTTTACTTTGTCAGCGTTTTACACAGAAGCAAGCCCTGGTTTTCACAGTTTCTTGGTTTTTCTGGATGAAGTAAATCTTCAGTTGATGCTGTGAATGATTAACAGTTTTACCAACGTAATTCTTCACGTTTCAACAGACCAGCATAAATCTGTAACCACTGCTTTCAAATGTGACATGGTCCTCATGCTGGGTTCACACTGCACAGCTTTTCCAGTCTCATAAGAGCAATGCTGGCCACACTGGAACCAGTAGGTAATCAGGTTACAGCAGGTTACACAGTGTGATTGAACATGAATGCAGTGTCATGGCATCATTAGCAGCACAAATATGAAAGGGACCACTTTGAGGTTTTTAAAAAAAAATGGAAAGCGCTTTATAAATAAAGTTCATTATTATCATTATTATTATTATTATTATTACTGTGATGGACTGGCGACCTGTCCAGGTGGACCCCTGCCTTTCGCCTGCACTGAGCTGGGATAGACTCCAGTAGACCCCCGCGACCCTGAACTGGACAAAGAGAGTATAGATGATGGATGGATTATTATTATTATTATGAAATTAATGCCTGGGCATCTGATTGGTCAGCTTTATCGTTTAATATAGTCAAGGAAATGGAAGTATGGATGATGGATGGATGAAGGATGAATGGATGGATGAATAGATGGAAGTATGGCTGGATGAATGAGGGACGGATAGATAGATGACAGATGGATGAATAGATGGAAGCATGGATGGATGGATGGATGAATAGATGGAAGCATGGATGGATGGATGATGGCTGGATGGATGGATGGATGGATGGATGAATAGATGGAAGCATGGGTGGATGGATGATGGCTGGATGGATGAGGGATGGATGGATGGATGGATGGATGAATAGATGGAAGCATGGATGGATGGATGGATGAATAGATGGAAGCATGGATGGATGGATGATGGATGATGGATGATGGCTGGATGGATGATGGATGGATGGATGATGGATGTTTGAGGCTCCATGGAGCTGATGTTCTGCCGTCATTCTGCTCTCATGCGTTCGTTTCTCTCGGTTTTCTCAGGTTTGGTGCTCATCAACTCCCAAAAGAACTCTCCTGTCTTTTGTATCTAAATGTCACTTTTTGTGGACCTGAAAAGAAAAAGAAAAGGAATAAGGAATCTTGTGGTTCTGAGAGTAAAGTGACCAAGATCGTTATCTCTTCTGGATTTATAGTCATTTAACCCAGTGTTAATACAAATAGATATTGATCTGCAGCCGCTGATAAGTATTTGACATTTCGAGCATCGGCAGTTGTACCTGATTCACCCGTGATTGAAAACTAAGAGCCGATGGAGTCAATAGCTCCCGTGTTGCACCCTCCGACAAGGTTTACGCTTCATAAAAACTGAACAAACGGTACTGAATGCAGCCTTGGCCCCTGGTCTTACTCTCTATTAGCCCTACCTCTGCCTCAGCCCCCCGCTAACTTCCTCCTGTCTACCCCATTACCCACAGAAGACTGAAAGATCCATCACTCCAACTGGCCGCTCCGTTCAGCCATCACCTGGAGAACGCTGGCAAATAATGCAGAGAAAAGGTTTATGATACAGCGTGTTTATTCAAACGTAATGAGGTGATTATCAAATACAGATTTGCTTGCATCGCTGCGTGGCTGCCATTAAGCTGGGTAATGTTGCTGTTGTCCCTGTTGTTTCTCGAATTGCAATTTCTTTTAAAAAGTACGAGAGCGCACGTAAAATAAAATAAAAATAAAAATAAAAGTCAAGCCAAGTCATTTTCTAAGTCATTTTCTCCTGCCAGGACTGGCAGAGCACTTCGTGTGACGAGAGACTGATGTGCTGCCAGATGAATTCAGGCTTCAGTGCCTCTTTTGAAATGACCCTGATCAAAATGAAATGGCATTCAGCCATGGAGAGGCTACCTCAGCTTAGGTGCGAATGAATGTCGTCTTTAACTCCAATGACTTCTTGTACCTTTGCTCCTCTTCATAGAGCCACAGGGAAAAAAAAATAAATTCTACAGGAGACATTTTTTTAAAAGCTGCTAGAATTTCTCAAAGTCTTAATGAAATGTCTGTCATGTTTTGATGAAAATATCTTAGCATCCATGATATGGTATAACAGCGCCGTTTACAAAGGCTGGTTTAAGGGGGTGGAGTCAGCCACTTAACTCGGCTCCATCACCCCCTCTCCCACCTCATCCTCGGGGTCTACCCCTTTTGAAATGAGTATTAAAGCTTTGCCTTCCATTCTTTGCAGCCTGAAGTGAAAAGCGAGCGGGAAAAGAAGGGAGGCTTCAGCGTACATGATGCTCTTGCTGCACCTATTGTCGTTCATTTGGTGTTTTATCTCTTTTCACATCCTCTAAAGGGTGTTCTGTGTTAGATGGTCCTTCATCCTCCTCCTGTGGGCCTCTTTTTCCTCCTTGATGTTCCTATTAGGTTCATTTTTGTCTTGAACTGCAGACTCCCTTGTCCCTTGTTCCCTTCATCGTTGACCATTAACATTATGGATTAATGGTTTTCTCCTGGTTCTGTCCTAGTTCCTGTCTTTCTGGATTTTGCTGTTCTGTTTCGTTCTGAGACTCCTGCCGTCCTACATTGGGGTCCTCACCGCAGCCTCATTTCTATGACAGGATGGACCAGCCAGGAACAGACCCAGCAGGGACACCGTCCTTGATGGAGGAAGTCCAGGACTTTATGGACTCCACCACCAGTTCATGTTGTTCACACTGGGAACTATGGATAGTGGATATTTGTCTATGTACGTCTGATTAAGACCTTTCAATCAATCAATCAATCAAATTTTATTTATAAAGCACTTTTTATACAAAAGTAACACAAAGTGCTTTACATCATAAAAGCAATAATTAAAACAACAACAGCAAAAAAAGAACAACTTAAGAGTCATCACACACCCAAGGAATAGAACCCACACCCAGTCATCCTCTCTCTCTCTGTCTCTCTCTCTCTCTGTCTCTCTCTCTTTCTCTCTCGAGCACACAAACTCAGCACACACACCAACCCCTCCCTCCCTCCCTCCCTCCCTCCCTCCACCTCCTTTGACTCCATTCTGAACAAACTGTCGTCTTGGCACTGCTGAACCAGGTGAGGAAACGATATCTTGGGGATCAGTCCACGTCGTGAGCTGCACCCCCCACAACAACACAGGACAGGTGCAGGACCCCCATGAAGACAGCACGAGAAGAACCTTTACCACCAAATCACTGCCCTTCGCCACCATATTTTTAATTTATGAGAACCTGAAGATGTGCAGGGAGGAGGTTTTGGTTTTACCAAAGTCCTGTTCCACCGCGTCCACGGCACCACAGGGTGTCTTCGTAGTGGTCCTGGATGCACCACACCCTGTTCCCAAAGTTACTTTTCCAGTCTCTTGGTTGCTGCTCTTGCCTCTCCAGTTCTTGCTCCAGACCTGTTGGATGTTGTTCCAGGCTGGTCAGGTCCTGTTCTTGCTCCTGTCTCTTTGGTTCCTGCTCCAGACCCAGTCTCATCAGCTCCATCTCCCCCAGCACCTGCTGTCTCAGCTCACCCAGGACGCCCCCTTGTTCTTGTCGTTCTGGATTTTGCTGCTCTGCTTTAGTCTGGAGAGTCATTGCCTTCATGTAAATAAAGGACTCCTACTGCAGTTCTGCATTTGGATCTTCACCACAGCCTAATTTCCATGACATATACCAATAAAAACCAGATTTTTGTGTAGCTTTATCCCATTGCAGATCAATAAAAAGCCCTTGTTGTTGCAAGGCCTCAATCTTCTTGTAAGCTCCAGTTTAAGAAACCCCAACAACTCGCACATCAATACAAATGAAAACTGGATGGGTGTGTCAAGTAGAGACAAGTATTGAATAAAAAAAGGCACAGAACTTCGACATCTGCAGCAGCACTTTCCTAACTGCTCAAGCAAAATGCCAGCCAGTGATTGATTTCTTTCGTAATTACAGTGGTTCCCACTGATTTGCTGGATTGCATTGCAGTTTATCGAGCAGTTTTTGGGTGCAACTTACACTACAATTACAGATGAAAGCTTTTATGCTTTTATTGATTGAGATTAATCCTAATGACCTGCTTCACGGTTGTCTATAAAAGAAAAACACTTGTGTCTTTCTTGGGCATAACTTGCACTCATTTTCCAGAAGTTCCCCGTTGAGATAAAATGACTAGAAATGTCAGCAACTTTGCTGAAGTGTCAGATCCTGCAGCGGGCGTCTTTCCACAAAGACACATCTCGTGGAACATTATAAGGATGAAGCCACAGGGAAGCAGCTTTACATAAATTAGTTTGGAAAGTAAAAGATCACGTTCATTTTGCGATCACCATCTGGAGACACACATATAGGACTTAAAAATATTACAAGTGATGCCCTGGAAAAAAAAAAAAAACTGAACAAAAAAAGGAATGAAGCCACGTGTCTTCATGCTTTGCTGCAGGTTTCCTGTGAAAGAAGTGAAAAGGAAAGATTGTTAAGGGAATGAGGAATTCAACAGCTATTGTGAAATCAATCATTTTGCTTCTAAATGTCAAACTCAACTGGAATTTACCTATTGCAAGCCCCGCCCCCGAAATGCAGACTGGCCAATCACAGTGCAACACAGAACAGGGCTCCCACTGGAAGTCCGACAGCTTCAGGAAGAAGCCCCGTTGATTTCAGTACAAACATGGCAGCCTTCTTCATTTTAAGCTGGTTTAGATGTTGTTTTTTAATAATTATGGTTAAAAGTTGTGCCGGGGCACTTGCAACAGTGACTCACGTTACCCTGAGAGGCTGGAAGAAGGTGCCAACCTGCTCCATGTTGTGTTATATAGAACTAGTGCTTTTGCTTCTTAATAATTGTAATAGTGCATAGACACCTACCCAGCTTTACAGGAACAGTGTTGTTCCTTTATTTTGTGGTCTGTCGCCATCACCAGGTGATGCTTTAGCTTCTACTTTTATCTGTATTTTGTCATTATTTTGTTGCTGAATGAGCAGGACATCTTGAATATCCTTCAAATATGTACTGCAAACCCTTCTGTCTGCTTCTATCTGAAATATTCACCTTATTCCTCCAAAAATCATCCAATATTTCTCCAGGGAGCGCAGTGAGAGACAGTGAGATCGCCACGTAAGTCCGGTTGGCTTGTTGAACCTGGCAACAGTTGGAGACCTGTCAACCTATCCCGAGTCCTGCTCCCCCCCTTTGGGGGAGTGGGACTTGCTAACCCAAACCCTAACTCAAATTCATGCTTAATTTCACAAGAGGAGAGCACAGATTTAACAGTCTAAAGCAAAAAAAAAAAAAAAAAAAGGATGCTTGAGCACAAAAGTTCTCCCAAAATCCATGTCTTCTTCCTTGTAGGATTTCCTCCTCGCTTGAATTGTTTTCTACCCGTTGCGAATAAGGAAGCTTGACTCATTGGAGGCGGGGCAGGGGAGGGGGGAGGGCCAAGTGAGGTACTGACCCCTGATTTTATATTTTTTAAATGTGATCACACCCACGAGGATGTCTGTGCACCTTTATATACATCCTGACCCTGCTGCTTGAGGAAGACGGAGCCAAGAGATGGGAGTGCAGCATTCCTTCTTTCCATTTTCAATTGACAGTCAAATGAAAAAGTGTGTTTTTGAATCACATACCAAAAATGAAAAAGTTTTATGCTCAGATCAAAAATATAAAATGGAGAAAAAATGGATGACAAGACCAAATTTAGTTTTAACATTTAATTCACCGACATCACAGTGCACAAACATGACAACCATTTCAATTCATGCAATGTTGATGTAGTCATCCCAGTTTTGTTTTTCTTCTTTTTTGCAATCAGATGGCAAATATTGAAAGTTGTGCCCTAACATTAGCTGGTACGGAAATGTAGTTTCCTCAGTCAGTGGATCCTACCGGGTCCATCACAGTAAATGGAGACATGATATCTAAAAACGATTGAGGAGGAAGCTCTACTACAGTTCCTGTTTGCCCACATTCCTACCACCTTATGGTAGACCACTAACAGTTCTGTTACAAAGCTACGCCTGCTTGACCAAGGTCCAAGCTCTCTGGTCCATTTGGAGGAACAACATGTACTGGGTGGAAACAAAATGTAAGCCTTATCTTAATCAATGTGGCCAGATTTGACAGATTCATGCCTAATTGGGTTAAAATGAAGCTGGGCAGAAAAATTAAATTTGAGATGATTTGGGTTCAGTCTGGTGGTTTGTTTAACCTGTTTAATTCCGATTGGACACAAAACCAAAGCCCCTTTACAACTGAGAAATGCTGCCTCTGGAGCTATTAAACTGCTAATGCTCCCCATACCTACTGGTTACGTCACCTTTTTCCCAACAGCTGCTTGGTGGGATGGAGATACAAAGAAGGAGACACAAGTCTGATCAGCTCCGTATTTGGACATACTGAACGCAACACTGCCTCTAAACAAAGATACCAAAGCTGTGGTTTCATTGGATGTTTGTCTTTGCCAGGAGTAATTTCCCAGATGACTGGTGACCGGCTGTTTGACGTACATTCAGATCATCTTCTGCAGGCTTTGATGGCAGTGGGAGGGGGGCCCAGGGAGGCAGGAGGACATATGTCCACGCCAGGTTTAATATAAATTCAGTTATTACTGAATGAATGAGGTTTCTGATGACTGATCAAACTCAGTTAGTAAATCAGTTCTTTAAGTAAAAGGAGATTTTGGTTGTTTCTTTTTACAAATGAGTTCAGGAACTAGTAGCAAATCTAATAACATAGATGACTGAGAAAGTAAAGAAAAACTGGCCCTTTACAGTAACCATGGTGATGATGTGGCCCAGGAAGACAGAGTTTGACACCCCTGGACTAGACTAAACTGTGTTGAGGGCATTAATGAAGGGTCACTTGGTCATATCTGTGTATTACTTGCCACACTACCAAATGAAGCCAGCTGAAGACTAAAGTCACAGAGACGCACCGTCATCAGACGAGGCCTCGCTGCACCCTACCACACAAAGCAATTTAAGTTTGAAATAGTAATTGAAACGTCAGCCTCTGAAGGATGTGTTTCTTAGATAATCATTTAATGTTGGAGTCGCCGAGCCTGCGGGGTGTGCTTTATCTTTGACAGAGGAGGTGTATGACGGATGGTCCGACTGCACACGCAATATCAAAGCAGGCTGTCTTCTGCGTGACACCGGAGCTCCCAGACATCCGAAAACTGTTCAGAAACAGCAGGAGGCGGCGTATTGTGATATCTGTGTAAACTCTGTAAAATTACTTAAAAACAGAACAACACAACAAGAGCCAAAAGACAAATATTCTGTAGTACACTGTTGGAGGCAGCTGCAGACTGCACAAGATAACAGTAATAACCATGTTAAGGTACTTATCTTGGTTTAAAGCTTGTCTGGATGGAAAAAAAAACATGATTGTGAAAATAAATTCACCTTAAAAAAAGTACCAAAATGAAGCCTTGGATTGCTGGTCTAAAAACTAAACTGAACAATGTCTCCTCAGACAGTGTCTCAAAGCTCTTGAGACAAGAGCGCAGGTTTGGTCTTCTTGATTGTCACACATTCACGACTCTTTAAGGACGCCAGACGACTGATGTGTGCTTTCCCTGACTCCCTACGTAAAGTAGCTCACGTCTCAACTTTATCCTCCATCTATACCTGCTGATTTCTGCGCAGGGTCAGAGGGATCTGCTGGAGCCGATAACAGCCATACCAGCTCCACCAGCTACACCAGCCATACCAGCTCCACCAGCTATACCAGCTTTACCAGCTACACCAGCTATACCAGCTATACCAGCTACACCAGCTATACCAGCTACACCAGCTATACCAGCTACACCAGCTACACCAGCCATACCAGCTCCACCAGCTATACCAGCTATACCAGCTCCACCAACTACACCAGCTATACCAGCTATACCAGCTACACCAGCTATACCAGCTATACCAGCCATACCAGCTATACTACCTATACCAGCTATACCAGCTATACCAGCTACACCAGCTATACCAGCTAGACCAGCCATACCACCTATACAAGCTACACCAGCTACACCAGCTATACCAGCTACACCAGCTATACCAGCTCCACCAGCTACACCAGCCATACCAGCTCCACCAGCTACACCAGCCATACCACCTATACAAGCTACACCAGCTACACCAGCCATACCAGCTATACCAGCTATACCAGCTACACCAGCTATACCAGCTACACCAGCTAGACCAGCTATACCACCTATACAAGCTCCACCAGCTACACCAGCTATACCAGCTCCACCAGCTATACCAGCTACACCAGCTATACCAGCCATACCAGCTATACTACCTATACCAGCTATACCAGCTACACCAGCCGTACCAGCTACACCAGCTATACCAGCCATACTACCTATACCAGTCATACCAGCCATACCAGCTACACCAGCTATACCAGTCATACCAGCTATTCCAGCTACACCCCAGTCAGATGGCCAGTATATCACAGGGGTTTGTCACCTAAAGAAATATTTGCTTACTTTTAGGAAGCATCGTCTAGTTGTCCATGATATCTGGAAAAACAACAAAGTATCATCATCCGACGGTGATGAATTTAGCTCCTGGGGCTTTGGTGGTCATACGGTAGAGACGTTTACGAGAGTCAAGAAGGTAATGATGGAGAAGAGAATCAGAGACATCAATCAAAAACTTTACCTGACTCACATGCAGCACGCCTCCTGGTCCAGGCCGAGGTGATGTCCTTGAAAATGTCTTCTACCTGGACTTCCAGCTTGCGCAATTAGGCTCCAGAAGCATCTATATAACTAATGTTATAGATGAACTGGTCCTGAAGGTGGAGTCTGTTCCCTTCATCTACCAGTCACTGATATCAGAAGAGCTACAGACAGACTAAGTAGGTTTTCAAAAATAAATGTCATTATCTGCTGAGTTTCAGAATTTATTCTTTTCTGAAGGCCTGCTTAGTTTCCTTCAGCTGTCCCAGCGATGATGTCACACTTCTGGTGGATGAATTAGAAGAGAACTGAGCTGATGAGAGTGCTGCTGTTCGAGGCTCTGCTCATGTCCAGAAATGACCTCCACGCTGACGTCTGGACTGGTTTGCAATTAGCTTAAAGCTCAACCTCACATTAATTGCTGGTGCTTCCACTCCAATCATCAGTCTGAGGAGAGAAGATATGAATAACTTGTCTGACATTCTGCTTTAACCCAGTGTGTCGTGTCAGGCGTTGATTTATCAACTGTAGAACCGGGACTGTGAAATATGTCATCTCCCCCCTCATAAATTAGGTTATTTTATTTCTAATCATAATTCTTGTGATATTGACACAGTGATGAGCTGAGTGGAGTTTCGGAGGCTTATCTGAGAGGGCACACTCGTCTTGTCAGAGACAACAGAGTGACATCCAGACTAATCAGAGCGCAATGACTCTACGAGTTCCAAGGTCACGAAGATATGAATAAAGCATGGCGGGGAATGTACAATCACGTTCTTTGTACATCCTGACCATTTCTGTTGTCTCTCAAAGTTCACACTTCTCACCACAGGTCTTACTCAAAAAGGAAAGACCTGTTAAAAAGCTTGTAGCCCATCTCTGTAATCAAATCCTTCCATTATCTGCTGTAACATGAACCGCTTCAGCTGCAGCAGCAACCCTACCCTCAGTTCCTCAGTGACGACTGGACTTTTCACCCTGTCTCTGGGGAAGGGTCCAGCCAGCCGGCACGAGGAACTCATTCCAGGGCAGGAACGTAATTCGACCAGTAAACGGAGAGTCTTGCCTTTGGCTCAACCCTCTCTTCACCACAACAGACGGGTACAGAGTCTCTGCCAGTGGAGACACTGCATCGACTGAGAATCAAAACCCAAAATCTGAAAACTGAGAACCGCAACCCAGAATATAAAAACAAGAAATCAAAATCTGTAACTGAGTCCCTTTCTTGGTTCCACTTTTCTTTTCATCTGTCAGTTCTAAAATCATCTCCATTTTCAAATTGTCTACACAGGTGCTAATTACACCATGATGCTCGGGGGTGAAAAATGCAAAACATTTTATCAGACGTCCATATGGTTCACATGGCAACAACGCTTTGGGGGGGTTGAAAATTCAAAAAAGTGAAACCACCTTCCAGAGTGGAGATCTTATAAACGCTCCACTCTGGTGTCCCCGTCTAAATGGTTGACAACGCAAAGCTGCGTTTTCTCGTCACGTGGAATTTACGCTTCAGCTGGATTCTGGAGACGTTTAGTCCATGTGTCCATATATTTAGACTGGCAGGACTCTGAGTCCACATTTTCATTCGTTTTCTCTACCTCAGCGCTGCCAACTCACGCAATGAGCACGAGACACATGGCTGAAGACCTGAAGACAGTCAAACGTGTGAGTCGCGCTCATTGAGCGTCAGTTGACCGTCCTGCCACCTCCTCTTCTGTCCAGACAAAACTGTAAGTTTTCACGTGTTGTTTTGTCATGTCGTTTCTCTTTGTTATTGTATTTTGTGCTTGGAGTCAACAGGAAGAAGAGAAGTATAAAGTTTCTACTCAGGCGCTTGGTCTTGGTGCTGCCACCTAGCCACCTGGCATGCATACTGCATTGGTAAATAGGAAATTTCACACACGTCCATCTGCACTCAAATTTTCCCCCAAAATGCCCGTCTAAATGTGAGAACAAAACGCCGCTTTTGCATTTTTGGGTTAGGGTAGAAGCCATCATTGCAGGGAATTTTCAGACAGTTAAAGACAACTACAGTTTAAGCCTTTAGAGATGGCGGTAACTTTAAACAGAATAAATTATGAAACTGAATTGATAATGCAATGTATTATTGATGGCCTACTTAGTCTGTCTGGAGCTCTTCTGATGTATCAATGACCAGTAAGATGAAGAGAACAGACTCCACCTTCAGGACCAGTTCATCTATAACACGTGTCAATCTGAAGGCTGCAAGAGCAAAGTCAATCATATACTGAGAACTAAAATGTTTCATCGTGAATGATTCAGTGCCGACGTCCAAAAGTGGAATAACTGAAGTGGAGAGCAGCTGGTTTATGTGAAAAAGGCACAGTTTAGAAGATTTTACAACAAAAAGTTGCTTATTTCTGTCACTCTGGACTTTTGTGAAACTTTTTTTTTTTTTAAATCCTGATTTTAACACAAAAGTTGAAATCACATAAAATTTTTCAATTTTATGTACTTTCTTTTTTCAGGTGCCTTGCTCAGGGGCACCTCATCCATGGATGTGGGGAAGCACCTGTTCAGGCGCTCCCCCCACCCACATTATTATACCAGCGACCCTCCAGTTGCCAACTGGTACGTCAAAGTTTGTGACTGTTTAATAAAAAGTCTTGATCCATGACAATTTACAATTTTATCACAAACTTAGCATTTTTAATTTTTTTACAAAAAATTCAGCTTTTTTTTATTTGTGATTTTACAAGAAAAAAATAGTAATTTAATAATAATTTTATGACAAAAATGCATTTTTTAAAATATATTCTGAAATTCACCATTTTACAATAAAATTAGGTTAAAAATAAGTAGCTTTTATTTTTAGATTCGCTATTATGCAAGAAATGTGATTTATGTCCAAATGGCTCAGTTTTTACGATAAAACTTGTGAAATTCAACAAAATTCATGTTTGTCCAGAGAACTTTTGAGAAATCTGATAACACAGGTGGTTGAGGAAATAAAGAATAACCAGTCCTTTGACAGTAACCATGGTTACGGTGATGTGATGACTTTGACACCTCTGACCTACACGGATGAGTATTTGTGAACTTATCTAAAGTGATGAATTCTAACCTTCGTCGTAATCATAAGCTCAAAGTAAAAAAACATGTGCAAGGTATTCTTATACAAAAATAAATGGGTACCAGTTCAGAGGTACAGTTGCTGAACTGGTACTGAGGCGAAACATCAACCTGAATGCAAAAAGAGATTAATTTCTCCATTTTGAACATTTCTTCTTAATGACTTTTTTTGAACAGAAAAAATGAAGAGCATTGATACTAAACAGTCTTTCCACTCACCAGCACTGCTTGTGAACAGAAATATTTCATCAGCCAACCACACGGCAGCAGCTCTGCATTTATTCATGTGAACATGGTGTAAACATGGTCCAGACGTCTTACCGGGGTTGAAACTGAGCATCAGAATGGAGATGAACGGGGGATTTAAGAGACTTTGAACGTGTCAGTGTTATTGGTCTGAATATGTCAGAAACTGCTGATCCTTTGGGATCTTCATCACAAGCATCTCTACGGTGTACAGACAGCAGAGGAGAATGGGCAGACTGGTTGGAGAAGATAGAAAAGCAACAGGAACTCAACTAAGGAATGTAGAATAACGCACAACCCGTGGCGTCTTAACACAAAGGATTTTATCCAGAGTTTTAGCGAGTATTGTACTCTACTATGATCATATTTTAATTTGTGGCGATTTTAACATCCATGAAACCAAAACTACTACTATAGAGCTCTGGACCGTGGCATCAGAATTCCCAGCATGCAACACTCT
The DNA here is from genome assembly GCA_037176975.1 of Arrhamphus sclerolepis. Lineage (NCBI taxonomy): Eukaryota > Metazoa > Chordata > Actinopteri > Beloniformes > Hemiramphidae > Arrhamphus > Arrhamphus sclerolepis. The sequence continues at coordinate 1,766 of JBAMYA010107098.1, read as the reverse complement.
AGAATGTAGCCACGCTATATTGGCAGTAAAGCTGAAGCAGCGTTTCTGTGCAGGTAAACGGTAATAACAAGTCCGACAGCTGTTGTGAACCGGGATGCCAGAATTTTAGAAAAGGGGGAACAGAGAAAGCTTTTTTTTATCGAATATTCCTCTCTTTTCATTGATCGCTCACTGGGTCTGGACTACTTGCACTTTTTTGATGTCCCAGATATCTCCTCCTGCCTGTCATTATGATGCTGCATCACCCTGAACTAGGCAGCTGACACACAAGCAGGTCTTTACCAGATCCAGCTGTGCAGTTGCAGTGGTTCTAAGCACAACAGCATCCTTTCTGACCTCCACCCAGACCTTCAACTGAGGCTGAAACAATGAAAATGTTCAGGCGCCACCTCATCATTTTATTTTATGCATGTGGTGGCACCTAAACATTTTCATTCACACAGTAAAGAATCAGTCAGAGAAAATCTACGATAATATTTGTTTCAAATGAACGTGCTAATTACACTAGCCTACACTTCTGCCTTTCTTTAGTGCTTTTGTTAAATAAATGAATGACAGGCCACTTACCTTTCCAGTAACATTAAATAATCTTTTGCTGAAAGATTCCAAAGCTGAATATTGTTCACAAATCCTGCGCACACCATCCATTTGTACCCCTCGAGGCTTTTGTAATTTTTTAGAGAATCCCTGGAGTATAACGAAGGAAGGTTGATTAGGTTTATTAAGTTATATTGAAGGTCTGGCAGCTCCGTTGCAGTTTCAGTGCTTTCAAAAGGTTCTCCTGGAGTGTTATATTGGTCTGTAATATTGAGTCTTTCTATTTTAGCAACATAGTTTTCAATATGCTTTGACTTGAAATGCGCAGTAAACTCGGATGCTCGGAAATTCATAATTATGCCGTGACTTTTGACTTGCATGAACAGCTCTTTATCCTGCCACAATGGTGCTGTAAACAAAACAGGTCACATGGGGTCCGGAGCCCTATTGGTTTGGATCAATGACTGTACATGGGATGCACAAACCAATAGTGAAAGATTTCCTAACTCTAATTAACTCTTTGAGCTTCATCCAATGGGTTTCTGGACCCACACATTTGAGGGGACACACACTGGACCTGGTGATGTCTTTGGTGTGTCACTGACTGTTGATGAGGTCATTGGCTGCTGTTAAATTTAGGATCAAATTCAAAACATTATTCCTCACATACAAACCTCTTGTCTCCATCTGCCTCAGGATGTGCAGGTAGAAAAGGTCTGAGCAAAACACTCAGAACCAGTCAGCCAATCACAGATGGGAATTGGGGAAAACCTCGAATGATTCCATTTTTTTCCCACAATATTGACTTTCAGCTTTTGAAAAAGTAATGCCCCCCGATGCTCCTGTGCAGTTCACATCACGAGAGGCAAACTGTGAACATGAGAGACGCAAGCTGAGGACTTGAAGACGTTTTCTCAAAGTTTATACCTGAATGCTGGCAGGATTCCTGCTGTCCTTCTGTGATGAAACATGGCACATGTGTCAAACCCAAGGTCCACGGGCCCAGTCTGGCCCGCCACTGCATTTTATCTGGCCATCTTTTGTTTGATCCAGTTCTGACATCAGAAAGTGGAATAACTGAGGCGGAGCGCAGCTGGTTTAAGGTGGAATAACTGAGGTGGAGAGAAGCTGATTTAAGGTGGAATAACTGACGTGGAGAGCAGCTGCTTTAAGGTGGAATAACTGAGGTGGAGAGAAGCTGGTTTAAGGTGGAATAACTGAGGTGGAGA